>ML796172.1:140761-152194 GCA_009831015.1 Picea engelmannii
CAATCTTTTTCTGATTCTCAAGATCGCCTGAGGGCGCGAGAGAAGAGCATACTCAAGATTGTTACTTGCAATTTCTAGTCCCGAATGTGAGTTTAGATGTGATTACAATTTTGATGTTCAACTTAGATTATAAATCAAAACAAGCCATCCATGTGGCAAAAAGCAAATAAGGGAAAATTTATTTTTATCCACCTAAGTGCCTATGTTTGTTTGACTATCCCCTTTATAAGTTGAGGGGTCTAAGTGGTGCAGTATTTAGAGCATGCATACATCATTGTTGAAAAAGGAAAACTGACTTTCCCCACATCAAAACCTTACAATGGAAAAATTTTGTTCAAATGCGCGACTGTTAGCATGGACAGGTGTGCGTGTGCGCGCGGACTGTATCAAAAAACCAGAGCGCATGCGCACGTCTGTGGGGTGGAATACCCGTGCGTTTGAGAAAAAACACTGGTTCTCTCGATTATGTTGTGAATCGACCAGTTAACAGGTCGGCAAAAGCCGGTTTGAGTCCCTGCAAGTTAAAAACAACAAAAGGAAAGCGAATTAAACCCAATTGAGGGAGAATTTGTTACCTAAATTCCCCAGCGGAGTCGCCAGTCTATTCGCGGACAAAAGATCACCAGGTGAAAAAAATGGAGACCACTCTGCATACCCTGTTGGGTTCCTCAGGGCAGAACATCTGTGGCAACATGGGGTTAACAGAAAACAAAACTAAATACAATCTAACTAACAACTGAAAGAAAATAACAATTTGTAAATAAACAAAAACATCAAACATAAGACAAGGGAGTCGTCAATGGTTCCAAGCTTGATCTATTAGTGAAACCAGAGCACACGCTGAAGACAGAGATAGGGGTTCCCTCTCCCTCCAGCGGAAGGTCCTTCGGGGCCCTCAACACAATGCTTTCCTTACAAAATGAATAGAACTGAATTGAGTGGTGAAAGAACTCTAGGTTAGGCCGCTGATGGATAGCTTGTCAAAGACTGAGCTCTTAATCATCTGGACAGCGTAACTTTGCTTCGAATTCTCTGCTAAAATAATGAGTCTTCACGGCTATTTATAGCATTTTTCCAGGCGGTCACGTAACCAACTTCCGGTGTAAACACGAACCTGTTTAGGGTTCACTTAAGTCATTAATTCGCCGAATTTGCAGAGCCGACTCTGATTTGAGGGTTAAATCATCTTGGGGGCCAGTCCATAGGCGGTCGGGAGGCCGACTTGTGCAATTAATGCGCCGTATTAGCAGATGCGCGGCTTTTTGTGTGGACAGTCGCGCGTCGGGCGCGCATGCACGCATAACATGTTTTTGTCCCGCGCATATGCGCGCGCATCAAGCTGCTGTAAAGCGCCCTTCAATTTTTGGTTACTTTGTATATTTTTTGACCCTTCTGGAATGTTGTGAACTTAATTCAGTGCCATGAATGACTTCATTGCTGTTTTGATGATGTGGAGTTCTTGTCGCCATGTGCAGACGAAATTTCAGTGATAACACCCCTCAAACAGGATTATTATCTGAATTTCTCTCTTTTTCAAGGCGTTGAATACTTATTCTGAGGTTTTTCTATGCTATATTGATATTTGGTTCCTAACATCCTTTTTCTCCATCTAGTATAGAAATTGGTGACAACCTCAAAGTCGGTTAATGAATTGAAGTTTGGGAGGGGCATGTATCCATCCTTTGATCATCATTCTGGAGTTAATATCCTAGATTTTCAATATGGGGGAAAAGTACCAACCATCCATGGGTATCCCAACCTTTGGAGTTTACGTTGGGAATTTACAAGCATACTTTAATTTTGTTTCAAGCTTGTGTAAAAATGAAACTAATACCGAACTTAGTATTTGTTCTTTCTTGTGCTCGTAAATACATGAAAATAAGTTACCGAGCTTAGTATTTGTTCTTTCTCATGCTCGTAAATACATGAGGATGTAACTGAGTAGACTTTTATCACTTTTTCAGACTCGTAAAGGTTATACGAAAAAGGAACCCCCTGGAGTCTCCTTTAAGCTCTTTTCAGACTCTCTAAACATGAAAATATTTTTTAGTGATCTTTCTTCCTTTCACACTCGTTAAAAGTTTTGAAAGGGAATATTTAGAGTGGTAGTTTATCTCTTTTTTGGCCTCGCGAGACTAAAATTACAAAAAAGGATAACCCTGGAGTCTCCTTTAAGTTATTTTCAGACTCTCTAAACATGAAAAAAAACCAAGTTTTCCTTCTCTGAACTCCTTAAAAAAATATACATTGAAGGGCCCATACGGGACCGAACCCTTACTTCTTCTGGTTCATTAAATAAAAGAAGAGGAATTTACTGAAGGTGATTTATATCAAGCATGTGTTATCCTCCTCGATCTCGTAAAAAATAAAAATAGGTACTCGTCTATCTAGATGGGGGGAAAAATTGAAGGAAGCAAGCGAAGCAGTTTTTGGAAACATCACAAGTCACTCTTACAGTCACCCTTGAACATGGTACATTGTCTGTACATACAGTTTAACCCACTGAACCTCTACATTGAACCAATCCTCTAAGTTTATTTACTCCTTTGGGTAACCTGATGAAAGTCACAATATCCCCTGCATCATGTTTTGGTCTATGTATTGTTTCTGATGTTTGTGCCTCAGTGTTCAAGGGAAGTATCCGCCTCAAGAGTCAACCATCACAAATTTCCAGTTCCATTACCCGTGTCATTCCATACTCATTTGATTCACCATATTACATCTCTATGTCAGTTTCGTGTCATTGATGGGGGGTACATAAAGGCTATCCTTCGACGAGTATTTTCCTGTTGACTTCAACACATCATCTAGGAATTAGACTTAGAAACCAGTTAGTACCTTGGGACCTTCATGCCTCAATGGTAGGCCTCCTCACTTTCGACAGTGGGTTTACATCATTGACCTCTGATCAAATGATTCCATGAATGTTTGACTTCAACACATCTATTCACATTCGTTGGATTGCACTAAGGTACCTTGGGATTCATTGACATCATTGGTGATTTCCCTCTCACTTGTTAACATTTTCTTCAATGACCGGTAATCAAGTGGTTTCTACCATGTTCAAAATCAAAACATCTATTCACATGGTTAGATTCATATCACATCGGGATCGGTAAGAAGACCCTGGGTTGATTTTTCACTCTGATATCTACTTTACCCAGGTTGTGAAGGAGTTTCTTTTGATAATATTGATATATATATTATCACATAGATCCACTTTGTATTGGTCCATGGCTATGTTTTGTCATCTCGTAGATCCACTGTGTAATTTTCCTGGCTATGATCAGTTCATGTCATGGAAGTATAGATCCACATTGTATATTTGGTGGCTATACCTTTTAAGTCAATATGATTATGGATCTGTAGTGTATTTTATGGAGGTCATACCTTAAAAAGTCATTTATCACTCAAGCATAAGTATACCTTCCTTGGGTTTGAAACATGTCATAAAATTTGTCGGATGGTTGTGTGCATCTTCTGCCAGGCTCTCTAACTCCACACCCTTGAA
Organism: Picea engelmannii; assembly: GCA_009831015.1. Taxonomy (NCBI): domain Eukaryota; kingdom Viridiplantae; phylum Streptophyta; class Pinopsida; order Pinales; family Pinaceae; genus Picea; species Picea engelmannii. Next base: position 144,273 of record ML796172.1, read on the forward strand.
TTAAATATTTGTAAAGTGTTTCAGCCATCATTCTCTCTTGTGACCTCACACTTTAGGAGGCATTCTATTACACATGAAATTTGCACACCTAGGTACCTCGCCCTAAGTGTCGTAAGTGTAATATAAGTGTCTCATACACCTTAACACCATAGAATAACCTATGTCACAATCCCTAGTCAATGTGGAGGAGGGATATATTACATGAAGGCCAAAATACCAAGTGCACATGAATTATTATTATTATTCATGAAAAAAATTTAATTAAGTGTGAGAATCCACCTCACATTTGGTTTCCTATTTTTTAGGGAAGGTGGAGGATCTCATGGATGGTTGAAATATTTCATCCTTAAAATCCTTGAGAGATATTTCCTCCCTAAAATCCTTAAGAAATATTTTCTGCCTAAATATCTTAGAGATCCCTTTTTTAGTGGATCTAAAGAGAGATCCTCTCCATGGTGGTTAAGCCTCCAAATCCTATATAATGATGGCTTTCCATGGAGGAGGGGGGCATGGAGAATTTTATAGATACCAAACTTATGATCTCATAAGGAAGGAAGCAATTGGAGGTATCAAACTTATGGCTTGGGGAGCTTTGTGCAAGGGATGGACGAGGAGGACTTGGAGAGGCTGTTGCAAATTCATCAATGGTTTGTAAGTATCTCTTTTGAGTTCACATTAATACATGTGATTGGCCTGTTTCCTTCAAGTTTGTGTACATTTGCATGAGCTTGTCTCTTTGGATGAATCTAGTTTTAAACTAATCATGGTAGAATAGGAATTATGCCTTGTCTTCATGGTTTATTGGATTGCAGGACTTATTGAAAGGCTTGGGGATCAAGGCTCAACTTGGACTAAGCGAGGACAAACATCGTAAAAAGGTACTCATACTCTCTTCCTCTTATCTATTGAATAGTTTATATATTTTTAAAGGAATGTCAGTGATCAAAATTACCACTTTTTTGTCTTGGTCAACCAACTTGACATCCACCTCCACTATCTTTCTACCTAACTGGACTGAAAATGTAGGAAGAATATCATGGGGATAGAAAGAATTACCATCAAGTGCGATCAACATAGTCAGAGATTGAGAGAGATTTGGAGAGAGAATGGATTTCCAACAGGTTAGGGACATTATGCATGTTGCAGCCCCTTCATCAATAACCGTATGGTTGATGGTATACTTTGAGTAATCCACATGGATTTGAAAGGCCACGTGGTAAGGAAAGTGAGGCTTCACATTTGTGACGTCAAACTTGACAACCTTAGAGCCACATGGGTTTAGAGCTCCTAACGTAGATAAGAAGGAATTCCTCTATGAAGGACTCATCTGGAGTACCTCCAAAGCCAAAATCACACAAGGGGTTTGACCTAGATATTCCACAATAGATTAGTTCTAGGCAGCTCTAGCATTAGGCTTGTGCGTAGAGCATTTCAGTACTACTTTCAGAATACGAGGTAGAGGCTCTGGCATTTTGATATGTAAAGGCATTTCCAGAGGAGGGGGAGACTCTAGACCTAGAACAACCTGTGAAGAACTGTAATCGCGAGACCGAGTGGCTACATTAATCTGAGACTTGACCATAATTACACATAAACAGTCACCTTCATGCACCGGGGTTTTTTTATTCCCACTCACTACATTTATGGAATTAAAGGAGCTCAAGGCCATGTGTTGATTATGAAGAAAAGGATTAGTCAGCATAGATGGTGGTTGATATAAGAGCCTCGCGACTTTCTCAAGTTTGGGGCATAAGTGGGTAAGGTGATCATCAGTACAAAGCTTGCAAGAAAACTTCACCTGTTGCTTCTCTTTCTTTCCCTCACTAACATTATTGTTTGATCTATCATTGTTAACATTTTCCTTGGGTTTATTATTATTATTATACCTCCCACCCTTACGATTATTACCACGTCCTTTACTTTTATTCCCTCCTGGTTGTTGGTTACCATTTGGGTTAGTCGACGACTGCACATAATGCACATCCACCGATTGAGTGGGAGTGGAGGACACATACAAATCTTGTACTCCTACAGACTATATTAGAGACAACTCTTTCAACTGGTTTGTCACCAATTCTATAGACTTAACATTTGTAGATCCTATAATTCCATCGACATGAGGCCCAAGCTTTTGTCTAGGGTCGTAGTTTGACCTTGGTGCATCAAGAAGGATTCTGTATAGCATCCTATATTGAGCACATATGAGATCTAATTGTTGGGATTTGAAAATAGCTTTCTCTTCAGATGTTACTCCAGATGTAGAAACATCCTTCCATATATAGGGCAATAAATACTTAAGAAACCATTCCAACATGAAATCTAAAGGAATGTAGGATTTGGTCAACCTCTTCCATCTATGCCACTCTTGGATGTGATTCGAGATATGGGTGGATTTGTCCTAGAAAAGGGATGAAAAAAGTTCTATGTCAACATCATAATGAAACGGTGAATGGAAGTGGTTGAGAAAGACTAAAACCTTCTGATTAAAATTCTCGTATGTTCCCCCTGGTAGATCTATGTACCATTTCGTTGCAACCCCCATGAGGGTGTGTTGAAACAATATTAAACAAATATAATCATTGTTAAGGGAATTGGAAGATCACCAAAGATGAAAAGTAGTGACGTGATCACCAGGATCCTCACCAATCTTACCCTCGAATTTCAAAATATTCGAAGGAAGCTTGGTGGGCCCGGGGGGGCCATGATGGATCATGATGCACTGGGTCATTCATTAATCTTGACAAGTCTGGAAAATTAAGCGTGGCTAGAAAATAGAGTCAGGCTTGCGGCATCTGACCCCAGTCTCCCAGAAAATATTGATTCTAGGAAATCACAGCCCATATAGGGTTTTGGTATGCAGCATGGCCTTGTCTGGAATTGTAAAAACCCCCTCCAAACTGATTCATAAGGAGTTGGTTGGGCACATTCCAATAGGAATGTTATAATGAGGGCTGTAAATAGTTCCCCTAGTTGGAGTAGCTCCAGGTTGGAGGTTTCCCAAAGTATGAAACTAACCTCCCCTGGGTGGAAATCTAGAGGATAGAGGTGGATTCGTCATGCCAAACGTGTTCATTGAAATAAATGTAGATGAGGTAGGTGTAAAGGACGAAACATAGGCAACAACTTGTCTATCTAGTTGATTCCTCCATCTAGGAGCATTAAGACCAGGATTAGACCTAGGATGAAAAGGAGGTTGGATTCCAATTGTAGGAGTCATTCGGGGAATATGAGCTCCACCAAATGAGAGTGGAATATGTGGATGATCCATGCCCCTAAGTCCAATATGAGGTTTTGCGTTATTTGCTGGAATGGAAAATGAAAGTTGTGATGTCATATTCGACATACCAAAAGAGAAAGGGTTAGAGACCGAAGGAATGTACTAAGCATTGTAGCCCGATAAACCAAACAAAGACCCAAAAGGATTCATTATTATGGGTTGAGTACCAACCACACGTCAGACAAGAGTGATGAAGGGAACCTATGGCACCACAACCATAGTGGTTGAAGGTGTCGAAGGAGTTCCATTAACTATGATAGGTATGGGAGTTTAAAGACTCCCAATATATTTCTGACTCGACTTAGTACACATACTTGTATAATCACAAGTCTGGTAGGTGGAGGTGTGTGTACCACATTTGATAAATTTGCACCTTTTAGAAGCCAAAGACTCAAGATGTTGTGGTAATTTCAAAAAACGGTGAGACCTGCGAGGAAGATGGTATGGCTCCATGATGATTCAAGACTCGATATATAAAAACAAATCCTAAGGCCAACTAATGATCAAATAGCACACCAAAATGAAAAAAAAAGACCAATATGCACACAAACATGATATAGTGGTTGACAAGGGGCCTCCCTCACTAGAGTAGGTATGCCTCGCCCAAGAGGGGCCTAACACTAACTTCAAAAGATCATAGGTATCATAATAAGTTATAAGGTCCCTCATGAGCTTAACATCACAGTTGGTCAGATCCCCCCAGAGAGGTAATCCTCCATAAAGGTTGTGTTTTTTCTGACCCTTATCTGACTCAGGGTACCTACAGAATAACCCATGCAAGTAACCTATGTGGCTACCTATGTCAAGCAACTAAAGCCACCACGATATAACCAATGCATAGGCGAACAGTCATAAGTTAGGTCCACCGTATGGGAAAGGTAACAAAGCCCGAAATCTTGAAATAACTGCCTCTCATAGAGGTAAAGGTACTAAAAAGACCCCCATATATGAATATATCCCCAAAAATATCTCTGGCGCTAAGAAGGTATTAGAGGGATATCTCTGCAACCAACTTAGTGCAACCTCATTCTTAACTTCGATGTGAGCCGAGCCTTTTGATGTCACCAATTACACAATGGATTTCACCACTCCCTTATTCAGACACATATGTTGCGTTTAATAGCCTTGGAGAAGTTTATTCCAAGTCTCTATATCTTAAGCTAGTTTGTGTACCCTGAAAAATAGAATCGTTTCCAATCAATTTTAAATTAATCAGCATTACTTTTAATGGATTTGTTTACTAAAAAGATGTGGTCATGAAACTGATGATGTTATGACTCAACAAATTAAAGAAATGAATATGAACATAAAGCTAAGTCCTAAACATCAATTCTCAAAAAATGATAAGCTCTTCAGAAATGAAACTTTCAATTCATCTCTCCAATTTCAATAAGATGCAATCTTTCTATACATGTATCAAGATAAATAATAAACAACCCAAAAGAGCCAATGCCAAAATGAAATATGTGTTTTTTGTATTTTCAATATGAATAAATGAAAATGCAAGGACTGAACAACAACTTGATATATAGACCCTACTATAAGCAAAAAGAGATAAACTAAGAAGGATACCAAGAAGAAAACACTCAGCCCAAGATGCAAGGAAAACCAATGAAAAATATGATGAGAAATAAAAATGGCCCAAAAATTCAACCAAAGAAAGGTTTCCTATCACTTTGCAGGCACTCAAAAGTTATGACAGAGACCCAAGAAGACTTAGCAACTATCAAAACTCACCCAACACACACCAAACTCATAAATCAAGAAAAATCAATTGATGTACATGATTGTTTAAGCAAAAACCGCATATGTATGTGCCCTATAGAATGACATATCGCATATGTACACGTTTGTCAAGGGAAAAACCATGTATATGTATTAAAACGCTTCCAGGTTAAGGATAATGCCAAGAAACTCATATTCAAAATGAAAATAGGTTTTCAAGCAATCAGGTGATAAGGAAACTCAATCTAACCAAGATAAATCAAAGGAAGAAAACACTCCAAACCCCAAAAAGAAGATTCATTCCCCGGTATGGTCACCAATTCTATTACGAGGAAAATCACTCTATAACATGAGGTAAACCACAACATATGGAATGAATGCAGAAATCAACTCTAGTCTCAAGTATGCTATATAAACAAAGATGCTAACAATACAAGATAAAGAGACTACCTCATTCGGACGTTCAAAGAAGACCATCGTTGAGCAATTGACTCAAAGCTATACACCCACAACTTGTCCTCAACAAAAAAGATACGAAATCATATGGCGATAATATATAAAGTTAGCACATACGATAGTATAATGCATTAAGATTCATAACAAATACACCCATGGAATAATAATTCAAATATTTTCAAGACATCAATTGGACGAGAAAAGAGTATTTCTATTAAAATATGATCAACAAAAGTGTATGAGTGACAAACTTCTATGTCAGCACGTGTTACGAGGAAAATCTCTCTATGGCTAGGGTAAACCACAACAGACCGAAATGACTGTAGAAATCAAATCTCTTCTCAAGTATGTTATGCAAACAAATATGCTAGAAAGACAAGATAAAATGCCTACCTCATCCAGACATTCGATGAAGTCCACTATTGAGCACTTGACCCAAATAAATATACCTGCAACTAGTCCTCAAAAATCAAGCAAAGCAAGTATATGGTGATAATAAATGATGTTAGCACTTTTCAATAGCATAATCCATTAATAAACATGACAAATATGCTTATGGAATAATAATTCAAATATTTGCAAGATATCAATTGGACGAGAAAAGAGTATTTCTATTAATATATGATCAACATAAGTGAAAATGTTACAAACTTCCTTGTCGACATGGTTCAGAACTGAGAAACTAAGTTCCTTCCAACTAGGCCTCCACCACTTCAATCCTCCACCTAAGGTAAGCTCATAAAATATAAACAATGAGGTTCTCAAACAATAAAGGAAGAGCTTGCGGGATGAACACTGTGTTTAGACTTAAAGGAAAAAGGGATGCAAATTCAATATGAAGTAAATAATTTCTCTAGAGTAATTTTGCTCTCAAAGTTGAATTCTTTCTCTCCTTTCCATAGCTCAGAATTGACCCATTTATAGCATTCAAAATGGAACTGAAGGGCTGAGTTGGAATGTTTCCAATATATGGAAGGCCACGGATGATAGATCTCTTATCGTCACATGGAAACTCGACATTAATTTTTATTTTTTGACACAAATCCCGATGTACATAGGTTGTAGTGGTGCAACCTGTGTATACGCATGATGTATAGTAGGAAAGATGTGTACATGTGGAAAAATATGTGTTTTCAGCTCTGGGTTTTACAAACAGGGATGATAAGTCTGCATGGGGAAATGGAAAAAGGCCTTTTGTGCAAGATTTCATAGGGTGAGGCAAATCTTTCTATAACAGGACGTCTTAGAACTGGAAAACTAATTCCCTTCCAGTTGGGCCTCCACCACTTCCATCCTCCACCAAAGGTAAGCTCATATAAGAGAGACAATGAGGTTCTCCATCAAAGAGGGAAGAGCTTAGGGGTTGAGCAATGTGTTCAGACTTTAAAGGACAAAGGGATGTAGACTCAATATGAAGTGAATAATTTCTCCAAAGTAACTTTTCTCTCAAAAGTTGAATTCTTCTCCTCTTCCATGGTTTGGATATGGCCCATTTATGGCCTTCAAATGGAACTGAAGAGTTGCGTGAGAACATTTCTAGTATATGGAAGATCAAGGATCATGGATCTCATGACATGACATGGAAACCCAGGACAATTTTTAATTTTTAGCACCAAACTCGATGTACGCAGGCTATAGTGGTGAAACTTGCATATACACATGATGTATAACTGATAAGGCATATATATGTGGAAAACTATGATTTTTACCTTCTGGGAAGTGCAAAAGGGGACTTCAAGTCTGCATAGGGAAATGGAAAATGCCTTCTGAGAAAGTTGCACGGGGTGAGTAAAATCTTGCTATAACATAGAGTCATCAAGTGCATCCTTGGTTGCCCTATAAATTTTGGAAATATGGGATAGTGGCATATACTTGAGGTCAACCTCTAAGTGGGCCTTTCCTTTTTTATTTTTTTGGTCAATTCTTTATACAATCAACTTTTTAGATTCTTTGTCAAAAACAACGCTTTGAAAAGTGAAGGATTCATCTTCACTAAAGGTCTGATTCCCAATAACTTCCAGTAAAGAAACTTGTTGAGCAATATGCTCATGTTGTTCTATTGAAGGAAATATTTTTTTAATTTTTTCTTCTAATTACATATCTTCCAAGGAAAATATTTGGATATCATTTTCTATAAGATTATTTTAGTCCTCTTGCACTAAGTTTTTTCTCTTCTTTCTCACGTGAAACTTGTGTGAACTTTCAATTTTTCCAGAGGGAGGACTCTTCTCTCCCCCTTCACTAGAACTATTGTTGATAGTTTTTTTTAAATGGGTAGGCCACTGGAGCACTTCTCCTGGAGGTAGTATTCTTAGGAGTGAGAATTGGAGATTGTGCACTTCTTGTTGAGATTCAACAAGAAGATCCTAGTGAAAATTATGCACCTACACTAGGATGGAGCCTCAGGCTATTTTTAGGTGGAAGTCTATTTTTAGATGATGAGAAAATTCTATTTATAGATGAT
>ML796172.1:152244-169376 GCA_009831015.1 Picea engelmannii
CTAGTTGTAACTGAACTTACACTAGTGAGAGATCAGTGAATTAATTATTAATTAATTCACAATCAGTGATCTCACATGCAACTGAAGATTTACCACTGTTAACTACATGCATGTTAGATCCAGTGGAGACCTAGTTGAGATAACAGGTGAAAGGGATAGTTTGATTATTAGTTGTGACATTAGTGAGTGCACTCATGCAACCACACACATAGTGGATGTTCCCATGAGGATTGGGCAACCTAGGCAAGACGAATTCATTTATTGCAGGGATTTCCATTAGCAAGGATTGTGCAGAGGAGGCAGGCTATCTGGAAGCAATAAATTGGCACATGAATTTGTCAATTTTTGTATGACAATGTGAGATGATTGTATATTGTACTGAGAGCTCTTGGATTAGAGTTTTGTATGAGATTGTTTCATGATCCATGATATATACACAATATATGATAGTGGGGTTTTTATCTTTATGCTTTCCCGGTAAAACATCTGTGTTATGTGTGATTGATCTTTCTTCTTGATATTGCAATTGGCGATCGTTTTTTAAATTTCGTAAGAATATTTGTAGAAGCGATCTTATATTTAACAGTGGCATATAATTGTTAGATCAAGAGAATCCAGACAATACATAATTTGTATTAAAATTTCTACATGGGATCAGAGCACAGGAAATTGCAGAAGCTGAGTTTGTGATTGGATAAAATTCAAATTTGTAGAAAGACTTCCTTGGTGCTACAGCTGATTCAAGATCGAAATGGCTTTCAATGGCTTGAGGTTAGAGAATGCACTCGAGGGAAGCTCCAACTAAATTTCTTGGAAGGATAGGATGGAGGTAGTACTTGAAGACAATGGCTTGAAGAAATTCATTGACAAAGATGTTCCTAATCCAGATGCTGCAGACACTGCAAATCTTGATGCATGGAAAAATAAAGTGGAAAATGCGAGAAGGATCCTGTTAGAGGGAGTAAGAGACCAAATTGTCTCAAAAATCCATGGGAAAGTCACACCATATGCAATGTGGAATACTTTGAAGGATCTATTCCAAAACAACAACAACCATAGGAAATTGGTGCTCAAAGATAAACTCAGGAAAATCAAGATGGAGAAGGGTGACTCCATTCCAAAATATCTCACGAAGTTTGTCCAATGTCGGGATGAGCTAGGGTGTGTGGGAATAACAGTCCCTGATGATGATTTGGTGAGCTTGGCTCTCCTAGGACTTCCCAAAAATTGGCACAGTTATCAAGACTCTGTCAATGGAAGGGAAAAATTGCCAGATTGGGAATGACTATGGTTGGATTTGGTGTAGGAGGAGTTTAGGCAGAACACCAGAGATGGATCTTCATCAAAGCATGATGATGAAGAAAAATTTTCTTTGGATTCCAAGGAAAGGAAAGGGAAGGGGAAGAAATTCCATTCAAAATTTGAGTCTAAAGGAAAGAAGCTGGATTTGTCCAAAGTGAAGTGCTTTTACTGTCATGAACATGGGCATCTCGCTACTAACTGTCCACAGAAGAAAAATAAAAAGAAGGTTGTTGGATCTGCAGCTAGTGAGGCCGTTTCCTCACAATTTGAACTTGACTTCTCCTTGATCGCATGCATGGAATCAAGTGCATTGGGATCGGTGTGGTTTTTGGATAGTGACGCTTTCTTCCACATGACGGGAGATAAGGAGATTTTTAGTGACTTGGAGGAGAGAGATCTCAAAATGCATATAGAGATGGGCGACGATGGACGATATAGTGCGACTGGCATTGGTACCATTACCTTTCAGAGGGAGTCAGGTAAACCATTTCAATTGAAATATGTTATGCATGTTCCAGGTCTGAAGAAAAACTTGGTCTCAGTCGCAATGTTGGAGGACAGAGGCTATGATGTTGTTTTCAGCGAAGGAAAATCCTTCCTGTGACATAAAACAATGGGTCAAGTCAAGAATATAGGGATTTGAGTTAAGAATCTATACAAGATAGAGGTAGATTGTTGCACTACCATGATGGGCAAGGACAAAAAAGTTGTGAGCCGGGATGAGGGAGAATTATGGCACAGACGATTGGGCCATGTTCATCATGGAACCTTGAAAATCATACAACAAATATCTACTGGACTTCCAATGGGAACACTTTCTCAGTTAGACCAGTGCAAGGGTTTCACCATGGGGAAGTATGTAAAGTCCACCTTTCATGAAAAGGAGAACCATGCTTCGTTGATCCTGGAGAGAATTCACACAGACGTGTGTGGACCATTCTCGGTTGCTTCAATAGAAAAAAATAAGTATTATGTTATTTGTGTTGATTACTTTTCTCATAAATGATGGATCTTCTTCATGCAGAAGAAGGATCAAACATTCTCAAAGTTTTGTGAGTTTAAAGCATTGGTGGAGAAAGAGTCGGGGAAGCAAGTGAAGGCTATGAGGAGCGATAATGGTGGAGAATACATCTCTAATGAATTCAAAGACTTCTACAACAAAGAAGGAATTCAAAGAGAACTCATAATGCGTCATAACCCACAACAAAATGGGGTCATAGAGAGGAAGAACAGAACGATCGTGGGTGCAACACGAGCGATGTTGCATGATCAGGGCCTACCAATGCATTTGTGGGTGGAAGCATGCAACACTGCGGTTTATGTGAAAAACCATTGTCTTCATAGATTACCTGGCATGAGTACACTTGAAGAAGATTTCACTGGTAAGAAACTTGATGTTTCTCATTTTAAGATTTTTGGCTCATCTATTTATGTGCATGTGACCAAGAACGCCAGGAAGAAGCTGGATCCAAATGTTGAAGTTGGGATATTTGTGGGGTACACAAAAACACCCCATAATTATTGTCTGTATTTTCCTAACAGTAAGATGATTTTTATGCAATGATATATAAAATTCGATGAGGCGAAAGTCATGCAGTTGTCACTTGAGAGGGATCTAGACTTGCATGCAAAGGAGGAACTGTTGGTTACCAAATATGAGTCTCAATATGTGGATCAACCACATGAGGAGGTTCATGGATTGGAGGAAGCCACTCATGCAGAGACATCCATAAAAAATGGTATAAATCGCACCATGGAAGCTGATAGATTGAGACTAGATGATGCACAGAATGTAGGATCCCCTACTTCACAGTGCAGATAGAGACAATCTCCTAATCGATTTAATGGATACATGTATCTCATGAGAAAATGTATTGTGACTGAACCATCTTCCTTTTAGGAAGCAGTGCGTGATCCCACTTGGGTTGATGCAATGGTGGAGGAGTATGACTCCATTGTCAAAAACAATGCATGGGAAATTGTCCCAAGACCAGTCTTCAAATCAATGGTAGGTTCGAGATGGATATACAAGGGTAAGATTTCAATCATTGTTCTTTATGTTGATGAGTTAATATTGACTGGTGATGAGCTATTGATACACTCCTGCAAGAAGGACCTTGCAAAGGAGTTCGAGATGAAGGATATGGGCCTCCTTCATTATTTCTTTGGATTGGAAATATGGCAGCGAGATGGTGAACTTTTGTGTCTCAAGGAAAGTATGCAAGGGAGATACTGGGTAAGTTTCACATGGAGGGATGCAAACCCATGGATACTCCTCTTCCATGAAACTGGAGGAAAGAGGATGCTACTTCTGTAGAGGTAGTGGATGTTATTGTCTATCAACAATTAGTGGGTTTGATAATGTATCTAGTGAACACGTGACCAGACATTTACTATGCGGTTAACCAACTGAGTCAAGTGATGGTTAAGACTACCAAGATATTTTGGAAGGTGGGTAAGCATGTTCTAAGATACCTGAGGGGCACATTTGAGTATGTATTATGGTACAAACAAATGACTGAGGTGAAGTTGCATGGTTTCATGGATGCAGATTGGGCGGGCAGCCCAACGGACAGAAAGAGCACATTAGGGGGGATATTTAGTATCAGATCTACAACTGTTTCTTGGTACAGTAGGAAGCAGATATCTGTGGCACTCAGTTCAGCAGAAGAAAAATAGATGGCAGCGATTCAAGCTACATGTGAGGCTATCTGGATGATAAAGTTCTTGGTTGGTTTGTTTGGTTCTCATTTAGATCCGACAGTGATTCATTGCGATAATCGGAGTTGCATTAAACTCTCGATTAATCCTGTGTTTCATGATAGATCTAAGAATATATATCCGGTATCATCATATCGGATATTGTGTGCAGCGGAAGATCATGTTTCTTTAGTACATTCCTATGGAAGATCAGGATGCAGACATTCTAACGAAGGCGCTCACCAGGAGAAAATTTGAATACCATAGAGACAAGATCGGGGTGAAGTATAATCCCTTTCTTGTTGAGAGGGAGTGTTGAGATTCAACAAGAAGATCCTAGAAAAAATTATGCACCTACACTAGGATGAGCTTCACGCTATTTTTAGGTGGAAGTCTATTTTTAGATGATGAGAAAATTCTATTTATAGATGTTGAGGGAATTATATTTATAGATGTATGTTGACTATTATTATCCCTTAATAATAGTTGGACAATAAATATTAATCTATTCTCAATGAGCACTTGGAAATAGTTAACTAAAGTGGAAAACAGTTAGCTATAGGAAATTCGAGTTCAAAGGTTGACTGGTGGGACATGCAAGTCGAATTAGTTGTAATTGAGTGATTCAGAGTTGTAACAGAGTTGGATGTGTAGTTATGTAAGTTGTGAAGTATTTTAACTCATTTAAGTGAGTTAAGATAAGTTGTACTAGTTTTAACTGAACTTACACTAGTGAGAGATCAGTGAATTAATTATTAATTAATTCACAATCAGTGATCTCACATGAAATTGAAGATTTACCATTGTTAACTACATGCATGTCAGATCCAGTGGAGACCCAGTTGAGATAATAGGTGAAAGGGATAGTTTGACTATCAGTTGTGACATTAGTGAGTGCACTCATGCAACCACACACACAGTGGATGTTCCCATGAGGATTGCACAACCTAGGCAAGAGGAATTCATTCATTGCATGTATTTCCATTAGCAAGGATTGCGCAGAGGAGGTAGATTGTCTGGAAGCAGTAAATTGGCACATGAATTTGTTAATTTTTGTATGACAGTGTGAGACGATTGTATATTGTACTGAGAGCTATTGGATTAGAGTTTTGTATGATATTGTTTCATGATCCATGATATATACATAATATATAATAGTGGGGTTTTTAGCTTTATGCTTTCCCGGTAAAACTTTTGTGTTATGTGTGATTGATCTTTCTTCTTGATATTGCAATTGGCGATTATGTTTTAAATTCCACAAGAATATTTGTAGAATTGATTTTGTATTTAACAATGGAATATAATTGTTAGATCAGGAGAATCCAAAAAATACATAATTTGTATTAAAATTTCTACACTTCTTTCACCGGGACTTTTTCCCCTTTGCTTGTAAAGATCATTACTGCTAAGTAATGTTTCTAAATCACCAGTGTTATGTACATGAGTTCTTTTTTTTTTAACTTCTTCTTCACTCAATACAATTTGAATGAAAGAGTTACTGAACCCTAATGATATCATATGTCAAACACATATTTTGTTCGGATCAAAACCTTTGATCTTTTCAACATACTTTAAATTCACATTGTTAAAATGATTTGCAAATTTGTCAATTTTATTTATATTTCTGAACACAAACTCTCCAATCTTCCATGGTAGGGGAATAAACCATTTTTTCCTTTTTTCTTGGAAAAAGTGCAACCAAAATTTGTATTTCCTCGCCACTTATGTAACAAACAATTTATCGAGTACATAATATGGGAGAAAAGAATGATTTTATTTTGAGAAAAATATCCTTATGATACTATGATTCTCCATTTTCTCTATTGTCCCCTTTTTCTCTAAAAATTTGGTAGCTTCAACAGATATCCTTGGAGTGTTTTCACCCAACAAAATATTTTTGAAGACTGAAACAAAATCATTATAGACTTCGTAGAAAAACATAGGGGTTTTATGCCTCCACAATGCCTGATACCAAAAGGTAACGAGATCTGTTTCACAATTTACCCTTTTACTGATGGTTAATTTTGGGAATTGGCAACAATGTATAATAGTAAATATCAAATAAGAGGCCATAAAGAATTTTCTATATTTTTTATAGTGTGACAATTAGGAAGATATTTTGATAGAAATGAGCTTTCCCCAATAAAAATGGCATGTTTTTGAACTGTATTAGTCATGCAATTTATCGATAGGTATTTTTTAGATATTCAACATGGATTATGGTTATTTCTGCTGGGATAGATGCAAGATTCTCCAAATATTTTGGCAGGAGGTCAAGCCCATTGTTATATTTCTTCAAGAATTATTTGCAATATTCACCTTTGAAAGTAAGAGTCAGTTCTGGAAATTTTATCATCTTGCGGAATACTTGAGGTGAAAAAGAAATCAGAGGATGATCTTGGAGTTGTATGATTCTTTGATTTGGTAGTTACTTGTCCACACACCATGCAACGATTTCCTTACAATTGAAAACCTCAGGAACAGACCCAACACGATCAATTCCATATGTCCAAATTTCATTCCCATCTTTCTATGCAATAAGAGGGGAGGAATAATACCAGTATGCTCTCGACCACTGGAAGTTTTGATCTTCGCAGCCAAAAATATTCACAGTGTCACCAAAAAACTACTATCTAGTTGATGTTGTCATAAGTTGATGGAACTATTTCTTCCGTTGGATAATGATCTCAACTAAACCTTTTCGGAAAGATAATGATATTTTAATCCCTTGGAAAATGAAGATTAAATGAGATTTTAATGAATAATTCCTTGAGCCTTTCACCATTAAAGACGATATTTTCGGGGCTTGCACGAAATTTTCTAGCATTTAAATAGTACTTAATGTGTATTGGGAAAAGAAACAAAATGGCGGAGATGGGTGTGAGACAATTTCAATATAATATTTTTCGTGAACCCACTAACCCAGGAACCCGCCAACCCACAGTTGTAGAGATGATAAAAAATATACTAAGTGTGGAGGAACGGTCGGTCAGAATTGCATGCATGAAAAACATAATACTTTGGAGCCCAACACCCATGACGAGGCTAAAGGTTAATTGATGTTCGAAATGTGTATCACGAAACTTGAAGTGCAAAGTGAGGGTCACGAAATATGGAGAGTGAATGTTTGAACCCGTGAACCTGCGAAATTGAAGAAAAAGTCTAAGTGTTGAAATAGACTTATGAAATGAGTAAGTGGATGGAAATGAAATCTCACCAACCCATGAACTCGTGAATTGAAATATGGCTAAGTATAGTAACCATAAAGGGAAAAAGGAAGGGATAAAAGGAAATGGGAATAAGGGGAAGTATAGAAGGGGGGGAAGCAATGGATTAAAGAAGTGGAGAAAATAGAATTTGGAAGGAAAACATGGAAACATGAAATGGTCTCAACAAACATCTAAGATACATTAACATTTAGTGTGTATTCAATTTTATTCTTATTTATATTCCCATTGATGTCAAATTTGGCCAAGAAAAAAAGACAAGGTGAATTTGAAATTGATAGCATATGTATACTATTGAAAATTACTTGTTGAATAATGAGTTTTGACCAATAAAATAAGATAAATGTTTCTCCATATTCGCTATAAAATGAATGTAAAAAAAAGATGAGAATTTTTTTAGTGAAGTTAATATGTTCTATTTGTTAATGGAGGTTTAATCAAGTTGGTGAAAGGAGTGTTTTCTTATCATCCCATTAGGGTTCAAGTCTCCTAATTATATGCGTGTGTTTGTTCTCATGCTTGTGTGTAAATGTGTTAGAAAAAAAGGGCGGGCCTAGGTGAAAATCCCAGGTGAATTTGGTGGAACAGATACTCCCCACTCTTGCCTTCTTAGTAGAAGGATACTTTTATAGTGTGGTAGAATGTTTCAATCACAATGTTAAATATAAAATAAAATAGTTGTTGCTTGCTCATGTTGACTAGAAACTTTAGTTAATTTTTTTTATATACTATTCATTTAAAACCAATAGAAGCATTTAATTACAACATTAAGGTTGGTTAGCCAACTTGGTTTAAAGTATTTTCCGAGAGCAATATGGGGCAAGAGTTAACTTGGTTATTAGCCTAACGATGTTCCCTTATCAACTTGGTTATTATCTTAAGGATCCCCCTTGTAGAGAGTAAGGTCAAAATGGTTCCATTGTTGTTTTATAAATATAAAATTTCAAATACTAGGTTATAAAAGAAATCCCAAGTTAGAAATTTTTAGAATCTTGGTCCTCAACTAATAACTACATTGAAACAAAATTTAATCTTTAAATTTCCAAAAAAAAATGTGAGTTGCTAAAATTTGTTTGTAAGTATTTTCATATACAAACAATTAAGGAATAAAGGATTCCCCTAAGGTATATACTTCCTTACTGAGTAGTTACCATGAGACTAACAAGAGTGGTGTATAAAATTAGTGGGCTACAATTTTTTACTTTTGGTTAGAAGTACATCTTCTAGTTCCATGAACCTCAATGGTGAAGCACCACTCTCCTTCTTGACATTTGGAATGGTCAGGATCACGTTATTTGTAGATTTTAGTATGTGAAAGGGAACTTGACATGTTCAGTTTGAAGATTTTTAAGATGATGTTGTTCAAGAGAAAAAAGAAAGTCCAAATCAAGATGTGGCTAATCATTAGGAATATGGTGTCAATTATAGTTATCGTGCCTTCATAGGGATAATTTTTTTGGAACTATTTGGCTAGCGAATTGTTCATTAGTAAGAGAATGAGATGAATGAGTCCATTGAAAATCTGCAAAGACAACTTTCCAACTTAATGTAATGGGAGCTAGAAACAAGGGACAATCCCATCCATCAAAGTTGTTCAAAATAATAGTTGGATTTTGAAGTGTAGACAAGGTAGGTTCATGTTGATGTTTTTAAGGTTGATGTTTCTCAAGAGGAAAAATTAAATTAAGATCGGTGTGAGGTTAGTCAATAGGAATATGGTTCCATTTCTAATTACCATGCCTCTGTTAGGACCAAAAAATGTCCCTTTTTCACCATCTCTTTTGTTCATTCAACCTTACCAATTCTATGCTAAATGCCTAATAATTGTTGCTAAGACACTTTTTCCCAAGGTATGCATCATAAATCTTGATTTTATATTTTATTCACTTTAACATGTTGGATTAGTAGTGTTTCTCATATTTTACCCATGAATATTCAACTAATTATTAAAATGTGTAGAACAACCAAGTCTTAAAGAAAGATCAGTGTTGTTACACAGGGTTGTTACAGCTGTGTGCCAACTCTGCATGTTGTTACATGACTACAACAATTGCGCACCCTTTTTGGAAGATGCTACACCTGCTGCAACAGATATCCATCGATCCTGGAAGTTGGTCCCTCATGAAAATTCGAATCATGAAGATTGATCCTCAAGGTTGTTACACGTTTTGGTTCACATTGATGATGAAGATCATTTAAAAAATTTTGTATATCATACGAACAACTTGAGAATATTCGATTCACAAAGTTGTTATGAGTCCATTTTCAACTGAATAACTCTGTCTTTAAATAGAAGAGCCTTTGTAATCATTACTACCGAATTTTAGCTGTGAATAGAGAGTGAGGAAGAGCACATTGTATCTAAACCTTTTTGGAGAATCAATAAAGAAGTGGATTGAGTTTTGTTAACCTACTATAGTCTATTTTCGAGTGGATTCAGTGAGAGGAAAAGGGCCCATCTTCCTCACAGACTCCCCTCTGTTTTGTTGTTTTATATTAACCGCTTTGATTTGGACAATTGATCTATTTATCATTTCTAGCATATATTTGTTGTTACAGTCAGTTCTTTTATGTTTAATGTGCATCTGTGTGTCTCATGAGAATTAGAGTAAATTATTCGATACTACTGGAGAATTTCTTTCCTTTCCTACATTAGATTTAATATCTAAAAACAAAAGTGTGAATTCCTTTTTTTTGCAGTTAAGTAGGTTTACTTTCAATAAGTAGCACAAAGTTTCTTTCTGCAAGAGTAAAATAGAAAGTTAGAATATATTAAATAATCTAGGATTCTTATGCACCCATTAGTTAAGGATTTCATGTATGCAAGTGTGATTTCAATTCTGTAGAAGCTCCAGCTGTGTCAACAACCTGTGTTAAAGTTCAACCTTTCAATTTGGTTTCTTACTGCAATTTGAATAATGTTGCTTCCATAATCTAGCATATACTGTGCACAATTATCTTGCAATATCAAAACTTCCCTAGGTTTGACAATTTATATTGAACACCTTAATTATCTATTTAATTAGACAATTAAAGTGCCCAACATTTTGGCGCCATTGCCGGGGAAGATAATTATAGATTTTTGTAAGCACATTAGTTTTATTTTCTTAGGAATGAAAAGTCTGCATGAATTGAGGAACAAGAGGGCATATTCCAAAAAATACTAACCCTACAGGTACCAGAGGATGTGGAGGAAGGAACCCTACACTGGGAAGACCAACCTTTGTTGATGAGATTATAGCCAAATCAGATTCTTCTTCAGGATCTATCTATTGCCCTTCAAATGCTCCAAGGAGACAAATTCCTTAGTCATTAGAACTGCCCCAGTTCGAAACATCACTTTCATCAAAGGTTGAAGATGAAAGTTTGTCACCAACAAATCAGCAAGAAACACTGGAGAATATTGAAGATCAAGAAAGTATAGCTCGGCCAAGAGAAAGACTAGAAGAAGCTATTTATCAGATAACTGACAGATAATCACTAAGGAGGAGTGGGATGCTTACCGTATTGAGTGGAGAGAGAGAGAAGCCATGGAAAATCAAGGAGATAATGAAGAGGAGTTCAACCGAGAGGATCCACAGATCAATGAAGATCAGGTAAATGATGAAAATACTATCTCTACCCTAGTTTTTCCTATTACTAATATTCCTACAAGAGGGATAGCTACTATGAAGAACATACCTCTTTCATCCCTACCAAATTTCCATGGATTGTCTACTGAGGATCTAGATGATTTTCTGTTTGAATTGGATATTATCTATAGAAGCTATGACTACACTACTACTGCACAGAAACTTAAATTGTTTCCAGCCACATTGAAGGGAAATCTGTTAAGATGGTTCATGAGCCTTGGAGGAGAGAATATCTCAACATGGGTACAGATGAGGAAACTTTTCCTGAACAAGTACCAAGACTACTGTCGAACAAGGTAACGAAGGGAGGAACTATTCAAGGTGTCTCAAAAAGAGGATGAGACCCTTGAATATTTTGTAGAGAGACTCCAGTACAATCTACAAAGGTCTGGACATCCGGATGTGAGTAAGGACATTATGAAAACTATTTTGCTAAAAGGGGTTAGAGATGATTGTTTAGATATGATGAATATGCTTGGCAAGGGAGATATATCTAAGGAATCCTATGAAGACATTGTAAATATTTGCAAGAGATGTTCTCGAGGAACTACAAGAAATAAGCCAGTTACCAAGGATACCACTTTTTCAAGGGTACAAAAATCAGCTAATGGAGGGGCAACAAGAGCAGAAATAGGTAATCTATTAGAAGATTTCAAAACAGAAATGATTAACTCTTTTGCTTCACAAATTGATACTCTGTATATTAAACAAAAACAAGCCGAAGCAGAAAAGGCATTGTCCATTTTTTGTCCAAAGTGCAGAGACAAACATCTGAAAAGGGAGTGCCCATTGAATAGTGTTTAGGTATGTCGTATTTGTGAATTGGATCATCCTACTGACAAATGCTCCTCTTTATCAGGAGTAAAAGCATCAATGAAGGCAACTAATGAGGAAGCAAAGGATATCTATCTAATTACAGAAAGAAGACAATGGAAGCCAAGAGGCCAAGGTATGAACTCTCAATTCTCTCCTGCAACACTTAATTATTGGAACAATCAGCTACCTTATGGATAGATAAATGCTCCCCCTCCAAATCCAATTCTCCATCCTTATCAAGATCACAATGCATGGTTACCTATGCCCCAAGAATAGAATCACCATGGGAAATGGAACCCATATTGGAGAGGATCTCAACAACATCTTGGCTATCAAAACCATCATCCGAACCTCTATCAACAACAGTTCCAACCCCAGTATCAGCAACAATAGCTGCAGTTACCTCCCAATGTGCCATAGAACAATCCTCCCTTACGACCTCAAATGATTGTGCAACCTAACCCAAATCTCAATAATAAGGCCGTTCAGAATATTGATATATATAATGTGTCAGCTATGTCTATTACTCATATGCCTTGTGATGAGATAAAATTAATATCAGGGAGAATAGTTGAGCCCATAATTGAAGATGCTCCATCTTCATAATAAAACAAGGAATCAGGGGAAAAACCATCTGCTGATACAGAAGAAATTGGCCAGCCTATTAAAGAATCAGCAGACCCCCCATGTCCTGAAAGACTGGAAATTACCAAAACTGTGGAATTACCATCCTTCAATCTCTTAGGAGAATTGAAAAACCTGCATGTTAACATTCCACTATTGCAAGCGATTAGAGATGTCCCTATTTATGCCAAGACTGTGAGAGATCTATGTATCAGAAGACCTGGAAGGAAACCTAGGGACCCCCTCATAGTGCATGTAGTGGGGGATTTGTCTGAACTGATGTTAGGCAAAACCCCACCTATTAAATATTGTGACCCAGGAAAACCTAAAGTCACTGTCAAAATTGGGCAAACACCTATTCCCCATGTGTTAGTTGACTTAGGGGCAACAATTAATATTATGCCAATAGAAACTACACAATTGTTGCAACTCAGAATGAAAGTCTGACCTACTCCTAATGTTTTAGAATTAACTGATCATTCCACCATCAGACCAGAAGGAGTAATCGATGATTTAGTCATTTCAATTGATTCTTGGGAGTATCCTGTTGATTTTTTCGTTTTGCAACCCAAAACCCGTCTAGGGGGCCACCCTCTAATTCTAGGAATACCATGGTTAGCTACAATTTATTCTTTCATTAGTTTTAGATCTGGTTCCATGACCATCTTTGATGGTTATGACACAAAAAAACTTACCATGTATCCTCATGCTACACCCAGTATGGAACCCAAAAATTCTTTATGGATGGACATTGAGGATGAAAGTGCTCTGCCTATGTTAACCATAGAAAGAGCCCTGAGTTTCAAAGACAAAAAGAAGGATGAGTTAATCAACTGCTTTATCTGTGACCCCTCTGTTGTTACACAGAACACACGCCACCGATTGATTATAGTCTTCGACCCAATTTCCCAGGAAGAGATGAGCCCAGAAATGTTCTCTGGAACTGTTGTAAATCAAATCAATTCAGTTGTAACAAAAAATGTTGTAACAACAAATGTTGAAACAACAATAGCCGAATTATTTCCTAAAGTTAGTTCTAAGAGCATCATTGTAGAAATCAAACCTGGAAAGACCTTGAACATCAATCCCGATTTATCTATTGTTGAAACTCACCGATTAATGAAGTTATTGATTGAACATAAGGAAGCATTTGCCTAGGATTACATGGATATGAAAGGAATTTCCTATGAACTATGCACCCACCATATATACATCAAGGAAGAATGTTGACCCATTTTCCAACCCCAAAGGAGGATGAACCCTAATCTTAAAGAAATAGTTGAGGAACTCTAGAAACTTCTCAATGTTGGATTCATCTATCCTATATCAGACAGTGAGTGGGTTTCACCGTTGGTTATTGTACCTAAAAATAATGGTAAGTGGAGAGTGTGTTTGAACTATAGAGCCCTGAATAAGTCCACGAAGAAGGATCATTTCCCTCTGCCATTTATTGATCAGGTTCTAGACAACCTAGTTGGGAAAAAGTTTTTCTCTTTCCTAGATGGATTCAATGGCTATAACTAGATAAACATTTCTCCCCATGACCAATATAAGACCACCTTTACTAGCCCTTGGGGTACATTTTCCTACAAGGTTCTCCCATTTGGCTTGTGTAATGCACCAACCACCTTCCAGAGAGTTGTGATTGGTATTCTCTTTGATATGGTGAATGACTGTATGGATATATTCATGGATGATTTTAAACCTTATGGTATTGATTTTGATGAAGCTTTGACTAATCTGGAAAAAGTTCTCAAAATATTTATACAGTCTCATCTTTCTTTAAGCACAAAAAAATTCTATATGATGATGAGCGAAGGTGTGGTGCTGGGAAACTTCATTTCTTATGCAGGAATTCATGTAGACCCAGTCAAAATCCAGGTAATTTTGGACATTCTAACTCCATCAACTCAAAAAGAGGTAAGAAGTTTTTTAGGGCATGTTGGATATTACAGGAGATTCATTAAAAAAAAATCCAGACTTTCCTCTCCCTTGTTTTTCCTATTAACAAAATATATTGACTTTCGTTGGACTGACAATTGCGAATTGTCTTTTGCAGATTTGAAACAAAAATTGTCGACAACTCCCATATTAAGAGGGCCCAATTGGGCTCTTCCTTTTCACATTTCTTCATATGCTTCCGACACTACAATTGGTGCAGTACTAGGGCAACAGGAAGACAAAGAGTCATATGCCATCTACTATATCAGCAAGAACATGGCTCCTGCTGAGTTAAATTATACAATTACTGAAAGAGAATTCTTGGCAGTAGTTTATGCAATAAATAAATTCAATCATTATGTCACTATCCTACTTTTATCCATACTGATCATACAACAATTAAATATTTGATGAATAAACCTATTACTAATGCCATAGTAATAAGATGGTTGTTATTACTTCAAGAATTTGACATCACTATAGTAGATAGACCAGGGAAAGAAGATGTGGTTGTTGATTTTCTCTCAAGACTACATATAAATGATGATAATTCACCAGTAGATGATTCCTTTCTAGATGAACATTTGTTTGTAGTATCTAGTCACTCACCTTGGTATGTAGACATTGCTAATTATTTGGTTGCAGGGAAGGTACATCCACATCTATCTCCAAGATAAAGAAGGAAGATCATTCAGAAGAGTGCTCGGTATAGTTGGATAGAGGGATACCTTTTCTACACAGGCCTGGATCAAGAAATCAGGAGATGTGTGAGGGATGATGAAGTTTATGATCTACTAAATCTTTCCATGATGGCCCTTGTGGGGGTCATTTTGTTGATAAAAGGACTGGACATAAAATTTAAGGATGGGCTATTTTTGGCCCACCATATTTCAAGATGCCAAGAAGTATGTCTAGGCCTGTGACAGTTGCCAACGAATGGGTCAGCCAAATCATAGGGGTGAGATACCTCTCCAGCCTCAAGTAGTGTTAGATCCTTTTGAGAGATGGTCCATGGACTTTGTAGGGCCCATTAACCTACCTTCTAATAAAAAATTCTATATATTGGTCTCTACAGATTACATGACCAAGTGGGTGGAGGCAAAATCACTCAGCAGGGCCTCAGAGGAAGTTGTCTTAACATTCTTGTCTGAAGATATCTTTGTTAGGTTTGGAGTTCCTAGAGAATTAGTAACTGAAGGGGGACCCCCTTTCACATAACATAATTTTGAATCCCTACTCAGTCAATATAATGTTTTACATAGAAAAACTTCTCCATACCATCCACAAGGTAATGGCCAAGTTGAAAGTACCAACAAAGTCTTGGAAGTTATTCTTACTAAGACAGTGAGAGAACATCATAGGGATTGGTCTGATAGATTGCATGAATCTCTATGGGATTATTGAACTACTTGGAGGAACACAACTGGTTTTTCTTCTTATGAGCCTGTATATGGAAAGAGCCATGTTTTTCCCATTGAATTCGAAATCAAAACCCTCAGAACTACATCAACAGTCAATCTCGACTTGACTATGGCACAAAAGGCTAGACTGCAGTAGCTCAATGAGCTAGATGAAAAGTTTTTCTATGCTATTCATCAAACTACAGTAATTCAACAGCAACGAACAAAATGGCATGACCGAGTCATCAAGAAGAAATTGTTCCAAAAAGGAGATTGGGCTTTGTTATATGATTTTCACTTCAAATAATTCCTGGGTAAACTGCATACAAGATGGTTGGGACCTTACGAGGTAGACATTGTTTTTCCCAATGAGACAGTCAGGTTAATTACTATTGATGGATCCAATACACAGTTATATGTAAATGGTCATCGCTTGTGCCTGTATCGGCGTCCAATTTCCAAGAAACAATTTAAATTGAGATGTACCACTGATACAGATTACCAATTTTTAAAGGGAACGGAGCCTTCTCCTTCCCCTTCTGAACTTTAGGACTTTTTTCTTTCAATAAAATCTTGTATATAAATAAGTTGTGCAAATTTGAAATTTTCTGATTTTGCTTCATGCATTTCATTTTTCTATTTCTCTTTTTCTAATAAATTCAACCTAGAAAAGTATTAGGTAGTTTCTTGTGTGAAGATAAACTGGAGAACAACAAGGTATATTACAGCGAAAGAAGCCAAAGGATTAGTTTCTGGAAGTTAAAAAACTTCCTAAAAACTAAGTGATTTTGTGTTCGGAGGGGTTACATGCTTCTACACCACATGCTTCTACACCATATCTCATTACACTATTTACTGACTACATTCCATGTTGATTACATCATGTGTCATTACACCATTTTCCGACCACATGACCATATGCCGACCACATGACCAATTTCCATGTTGTTACACCTTTTCCCGACTCTTTTGCCTTGCATGCTTTACACATGTTCCCGACTCTTTTGCCTTGCATGTTGTTACACCTAATGCCATAGTTCCGACCAAAACATATGTTGATACACCTACTTCTATCATTCCTTTTGGTTATTTTCTTATCATTTCTACATATGGCAACATTGTTATTTTGTCAAGATTTTCGCCATTTTTCAAAAATTACTTTCTTCTATCTCTGTCCCACAAGGGCCACTTCATCATTGCTTAACTCCACATCCACTTCTTTCTAACTGTTCAACCGCATAAAGGACTCCACTTATTCTCCACGTTTCATATCACCAGTTCTCATGTTCGAGAGCCATCTCTCATTATTACAGCCATTCCACGCAGATCAAATGGTAGTTGGATAGTGCAGTTACTCCAACAGATCGGTTCGTGCGGTAATTTATGAGGTAGGATTACTAAACCTACGTGTCCAAGTGATGTAATATATGACAACAAGTTTCAATGCCTATTTGTCGGTTTTCCTAAATTTGTTGCACCATGAGCCAATC
>ML796172.1:169417-179764 GCA_009831015.1 Picea engelmannii
GGGGAGACGCCCATGCCGACATAATCTCAAAATCTCATTTTATAAACACCTCCGCCACCTTTTCGACCACGCTTATTTTTTCTAAGACATTGTACTCTTTATGCAATCCTCATTCGAGCTTGTTGTGACTCTGGTGAGGTGTTGGTTTCTCCTCCTTTGTGACTGTTAATACTCAAAACAACGTCCTGGGAGGATCAACTATGAGATATGAGCTAGAAAATCTGGATGCGTTGCTACTACACCCAGATGTTTACCAAATTTTTCTACAGGCTGAATGGATTCCTTATTTCAAGAAGCTGTAGAGGTTTAACGAAGCAAAGGTGTTGGATTTCAACTAGAATCTTACAGAAGGGTATTCCATAATGAACGAGGTGAGAATTCTAGTGATAGAGGAATCTATGGTTGCCATTACAGGTTTTCCCATAACAGGAAACAGGTGGTTTAGCATAAAAGAACATCTTCCCAAAGAAGAGCAGGATTTTCTCATGAACGATGAGCGTGTGCAGACCAAGGGTCGAGGTGTCTTTGTCAATTCCTTACCAGCACCCCTGGGGAAAGTCGCAGAATTTTTCAAAAGGTACATTACCTGGGAAGGATGATACCAAGATATTTATTTTTCTCACTTTATCATACTATCCCATTTGAGACATCAAAAATTAATCTACATGCCTTATTATATTCTTCAGTCTTTGCATAATAGGGCTCAGTTCGTCAAACAATCCAAGCACCCCATGAATTGTCTTTCCAATCATAGAATCATAGGCTTGGTGATTCATAGAGAAATGGGATTCCCTCACGACCCATTACCTCAAGTGTCTGTGCCATCTATCGTGCCTGCTGCCATAGCCAACCCTGAACAACCCATTTATGCACCTGCTGTTACAACCAACCTAGACCAATCAACTTCTGCACCTGCTGTCACAGCCAACCTAGACCAGTCAACTTTTGCACCTGCTGTTACAGCCAACCTAGACCAGTCAACTTTTGCACCTGCTGTTACAGCCAACCTAGAACAGTCAACCCCTATGTCCTCAACTGTACCAGCAGTTAAAACCTCGATTGTAATCCCCCGTAAGTTAACTCCGAATACCAAACGAAAAATCAGAAGCACCTCTCACATAGCTCAGAAACACCTTGACAGTATTCAACCAACACAACTTAACCCTATTCATATAGATTTGATTGAGCCTCATGATCCTCAATCCTTGGCTGCAAAAGAGGTTGTTACGGAACTCGCTCCTACTCCTAAAGCTAAGAAAAGGGCAACTCTTGCCCCTATTTCTACTTTACCAAGGAAGAGAACTAGGTCAGAAAAATTAATTGCAACAGAAGTTCAGGCCCCCATTGTAACTAATAGCACGACAACTAATTCTACTATTGAACCAAAAATAACTTAGAATCCTTCTATCGTTGCAATAGCCATATAAACCCCTACTGTCAATTCCACTGAATTTCCTTAGAAAATAAAGCGTCGATCTAGAAGGAAATCTCAAAAAGATATCGACAGAGCTGCTGGGATAGAGTGTCCTAATCTTGTTGATACTCAGACACTTCCATATTTTGATATCAATGATACCAATCTAAGTGAAAGGATAGCTGATTTTATGGAGGTACAAATTCTTGGTTTCACCTTGTGCAAGGAATTCCAAGACAATATTTCATCCTTGCAGGCATAATGTCAACGCGTTGCACTAGAATCATCGGCTCTGCTTGATAATTTTGTACATCATTCATTAGGTGACAAGGTATAGATATTACCAAACCCCAACATCCCAGAATTTCCTCCTTGTATGGTTGTTGAAGAACTCCCTCCTTCTTCTAGCTTGATTATCGAAGAACACCCTCCTTCTCCTGAACCTAAGAGGAGATCTTCTGTTTTTATATCCACTTTACCAAAAAGGATAACTAGGTCAAAAAGATTTGCTGAATATGCAGTTGGATGAGCAAATATAGAGAAAGAAGTGCCCATTCTTTGCCCATTATCTTCAGTTGTTCAAAATGAGGTTGTTACACAAGAACCAGTTGTTGAGATCTCAACACACCCTAAAAGTTATGTGACCACTTCCTTTTGGGTACCATCTTGTCTTCTACCTTTGATTGTTTTCACTGTGGTTTGAGCCTGATAACCTTCTTATCTGATATGTTTCATATCCGAGTTTCTCTTGAGCATATTAAGAACCATATTGAGAAACACCACAACTGACCAAGGAACCAACGAACCAGATTTCTCCCAGCTTACTTGAGAAGTTCGGCATCGGTGAAAGATTAAGGTAGAGAAAATAGTATGGGAAGTCAAAGCAGTCGAGTGCCAACATTCTTCAGCGTCAGTCAATAAGAGTATCTCTTTTACGCATATATTCTCTGAAAATATTTTTTCAAACGTCGGTCCTTTCGGCTTTGGTAGAGAAGTGTAATCATAAGCATCACACAAAAGAGGTCTTCCACTACCGACCGCCAACGCCCAAAACATCACTAGTATTGGGAGTTTATCAAGAAAATAGCAACGTTGATAAACAATCTAAAATAGTAGTCGATCCCCGATCTTTATGAAGCTAAGACATGATGTGACGTTTAACCCCTAGCCGTGTCAAGTACTTCGCATTCAAAGCTTTAGTTAATTCATAGATTGTGCATTAGTTACTATCTCGTGCGCGAATCAAAAGGGAACCGTTAAACTCACTGATACAATGCATCTCCATCCACGCCTCCATCGTCAACCAGTTAAGTCTCAGTGGCATAAATCTGATGGCGTTATATTTTGAAATCTGCATTTATCACCCGTATTAACTAATTGATATGACTGGTAGTATCTCCTAGTTATATTCTTTTGAGTCCTTTTTGTGTGATCCCACTCTATGCAACAAGGAATTTAGAACCAACAGGAGAACGAAGCCACCGGTCCATAGAAAGCATCCGAAGTCCAGTGAGTATTAAATAGTTTTCTTAGAAAGAATTACAAGTATGGGTTCGTTTGTGGCTTTACGTTTCATTTGTATATGTCCTCACTCGATGTTTCTCTGTATATAAGTTTAAAGGGGGGTTTGACTGCAGGTACAATGCCTCCAAAGAATCCATCCACCAGGAAATCACCACGAGCACCAAAGCTACAAGAATCAGAAATAGGAGAAGGCTCCTCCCGAGTGGTTGCAAGACAATTAGAGTTCACTCCTAAGCTGGTGTCCATCATCAAGGCGATCACCAAGGAGCCCTTTGTCCATCCCCCAGCTTTCAGGGATACAGAGGCAAGCATTGGAGAAAAGATGACTTTTCCTCATTGGGAAGAATTTTTCAAGAAGATCAAGAAAGAAGAGCCCCTCGTATATACTTCGCACAGCAACCCTGATACAAGGAAGCTCGATGATGAGGTCCTCCCAAACATTCACAGGGATTATTTGCACATGGTGGAAATCCAGTCTCCAGTTTTCCCTTGCGTCAAGCTCTTAAAGTGGCTCATTGATCACACCAATTCACATAAATGTTTGATTAGTGATGAAAATGGCGAATGCGTCAGGGTTTTCCTGCCATCAGAAGTTCAGAAATACTACAAACTCAATGAGTCCGAAGAAAAGTTGAGCATTGATTTCGTGGTGAGTTTTTATGCCCCTCATGACACTAGAAAAATCTTGGCATCCTGGTGGAGGGAAGACAAGAAATTCATGAATCGAACTTTTGGCTGGTACCTGATGATCAATCTCAAGGAACCATATGCCTATCTCATGTCCCTTCTCTGCAGATTACATGGGGAGAAAGACTGCTCCCGATTTTTGGAAGCTTGGATGCCTCTGGCTTTTACAGTCATCTTTTCGGGTACCGATTTTAATTGGAGTGCTATCATCTCCAAATAGTTGAGCACATGCATAAAAAAAGATCAGGTGCCAAAGGAAGGAGATACTCCTACCTTCTACATGGCTTCGTATCTATTGGATGTCATCTGCTCCCGGAACACTTTTGTTGGGATGACCTTGAATTGGCACCCTTCGGAGCTCGCAGTCCATGTATACTACAACATCTTGTGGGAAAATAGGTACAAGAAATCCTATTTTGTTATCTGTGATCATTTTATTGTGCCCATTTACTTCTTACTCTTTAAGAGAGAATGCCCTAGATTATCAGACAAAGAAAAGAAGGTCATAGTCAAAATTGGTCACTGGTATTTAGACGAATGAGAAACCTACATCAGGGATTTCGGTACCACAAGGGCGCCAAATTTATTATCCCTTCATGTTCCCGACCAACTAGTGTTAGAAGAAATCTGCTATCAAACCATCATACAAGGAGACAATGCAACTTTAGTGAAAGACAAGAAGCAGTATTTCATATTGTATGGATTCCATATCGGCTTCTACATGGTCAAAGACACCGCGCATGATAAACAACTTGGGCTAGGTCAATTAGAACTTCGGTTCCAAACTGTCTGATTTCGCAAACACAATCCCAAGGGATTGGTCCTACAACACGCATCATACATATCATCCTATTGGCCTTATGCCCATGATCAGTTTGAGGATGAAATATTCACCGAGAACGCTCAAGACTGGGATATGGTGGCATCCAGGAAAGTCGATCCTAGAGGAACCAGGTTTATAGCTTTGATCTATGAAGAGCAGGCCGCGCTATTGGAGAAAGAAATTCAAAGAGTTGGTTGACACCCTGAAGCAACAGTAGCATATGAATCGGAGGAAGAAACAAATAACCCCCAAGAAGACATTGAGGTCATAGAGACTCATTAGGGATCCCCGGTACAAATCAGAGTTTTCCCTGAAGATCAAACAGCTCAAGAAAGTGGCGCACTTTTATACCAGCAGTCTCAGCTACTAATGAAACAGATACAGGATAACCCGCATCCTGCCATAAGTCTCAGAATTTTAGTTATCATCCAGAGAGTTCCAACAAAACCTATAAATCATGGTCTCATAGTTGTCGATGGCACCAATGGGTTGGGTAATCCTGAGTCTACGATATCGCCAATTGATCTCTCGGGAGAAGGAACAACTCAACTAGACATGGGCCGGTTGTCGATAGAAACATAATATCCCAACCCCTTGAGCACACTAATACATATATACATCAACGAAGAGAGCACAAAGCCTTCTCTTGGCACCCCGATCTGCATCGAAGAAGAAGAAGGTCCAGAAAATACCTTTTCCCCAAGTCTCGAAAAGGTTTCTTCTGCTAGGCTCGGGGTTCAGGAGCAGGGAATCCCATAAAAGGAAGCTGAATCTAAAGGTAATCTCCACATAGGAAAGTCTGATGAACTGGAAATAGATGTAGGCCTAAATGACAAGCCTCTGCAGAAGGAAATTGGCAGCTCCACGATAGATGAGAAAGTAAGTGACAAGTCCATACAAGACACCTCTATCCTACCCAATATTCAGATCCCCAGTGAGAAACAAGTAGAAGTTGGATCTACAAGGCAGAACAAAGAAGTTCAAGAGCCCATTCTCGAACAAATTTACACTGTGGGAATCTTGGGAAACAATCTCACATGGGGTGATCAGCAGATACCAGACCTAGTAGATGAGGTCACAGACCTCTATGCGATATCCTATGATCAAAAGAGAAAGGCTATCATTCAGAAGATTGTAAAGAAGAGAAGAATCACCCTGGATTAGTCCATCATAGTCGTCACAAAGGAGAAGTTAGTCAATACAGCAAACGCCCGTACGTCTGAGATGATTGGTGTGGGAAAATCCCTCTTAGAGGCCACCCAGGACAGAGCTAGGAGAGATGAAAAGGATCTTGGAGCCACACAAAAGGAGCTAGAACACTTGTGCCATCTTGCCGATTACTATAAGGGTGCTACACAGGCAGTTGTGTATTTAAAAGATGAGTTCGGTAAAGTTTACGATGAGTTCAAGAAGGAAATATAGTTGTTAATATTGAATATAGCCAAATTCCAGGAAGACACTCTCATGGCACTCGCGACATGTAAGGAAATTGAGAAATAGTATGAGAAGGCACAACAAGAAGTGGAGAGGCTCGAGTTTATTGAGGCAGTCTAGAAAGGCTGAGAAAAGGAAGACCACGGCATTCGACTAGTAAGTAAAAGAAGTCTCAATCGCATGAAGCGATCGACCGAATACTGGGCCAAAATGTCTTGAATCCCACACAAAGAAATCCAAGAACAATGAGCCATATGTCAAAATCACTGGGATAAAATCAACAATATAATGAAAGACATCGGACTCCCTGAGTATGGTACCCTCGATATGTTTATCGACCTAAACAAAATAATCAAGTTGTGCACCGAACATGATGTGTCATGGGTCGAAGAATGTGCAAAGGTTACCGATGCAAAGCTTGGGAAAGTACAATAGTTCATAGGACATCTAATCAAATCCAGAGCCATACTTCATAAGTTGAACTCCATCCTCACAAAATATCGAGCACATGTGATAGACATCAGGGGAATCTATGTGGCTCCGATGGAACAACACAGGTTTCCATGGGCCAACACCTGTGAAGAACTCTTTATGAGATGGTCTAATTATGAAAGAGTCCACCCTTTCCAAGAAACAACTCGGGTGGACTGTTGAAATACTGTTAGATAATGACACCACATGGCGATTCTTGATTAGCTCAAACTGTATTTTACCGTTAATTATTGTTAAGACTTTATATTATAAATAGGAACATTGACTGATGGTCAAGAGGTTGATGGTTGTTGTAAGAGATCTTTTCTTTTGGTTGTTGATAATTATTTTGAGACTGCTATGAATTAAGAAGTCTTTCTAGACCAGAGACGAGCTATTTTTCATCATATGTATGTGATTGGAGTTGGAGAAGAATTACTTCCTTTCCTGTTCCATGAATGTTGCAGTAAATGAGTAAGAGCAATTAATTATGTTGTTAAGTTATCTGGTGCAATGTTTTAATGTTCCTTTCTTTAAATGATGAAAGTAAATCATTGTGCTTCTATGTGATGAATGTCTTGGTAGATGAATTATTTTTCTTACCATGACATTGATTACAGTTGTGTTTCTTTCTCTATGCTAAGTAGTTTTACCTCAACTATGTTACGAATGTCTCGGTAGATGAATTATTTTGATTACCCTGATTATGATCATATATGCATCTTCTTTATGTTAAGTAGATTTCTCATACAGTAGTTGGATGCTCTTTCAGTTAAAGTATTATTACTAATCCCTTTGGCATAGGATCATTGTCTACATGTTCTAGTAGCGGGTTATCCCAAGCTCGACCCCTTCCCAATAGTTAAAACTCTTGTCCTATCTTCATCAAGTTGGTTTATACTTCCTTTCATCTCTTGTACCTTCCCCACCTAAGAGAAATTACTGAAAATATTGTCTTAACTGAAGGAAGAGAATTCACCAGAAAACACAAAAGCTGATCGATAATTTGGCCAGATTGCAATATCTGGAGAACCATTCCACTCCAAACACTGCAGAGTCTAATTGAGCCTTGGTGGCGGTTTTAGTTCTTGTTGTTGAATCAGGGGACTTAAGCCCCATAAACATAAATGGCTCTAGAAGGAGGGTTTGAGAATGAATGGTTGAATATGTAAGTTATATGATTTTTCGAACAGCCTATAGATTCATAACACCCCACATGCATGGCTAGTCATCCAACAGACATCCCACCTTTACCGAGTACTCCTGAAGCGAATAACTCACCCCACTCCGAGGAAGGACATTTTCACCCTGAAATACCTTACGCCCTCCCTCACGAGGAACTGAATCGGTTTAGAAGGATTACCAGAGCCTACGCCCAAAAAATCGGTGCGTTTCCCTTCACTCCCATCCTCCCTCGAAGAAAACAACAAAGCAGACTAGTATTCAACACTTCCAATGAAGTTTTCGTACACTTCGTCGAAGACTTAATAGACTTCGCAATCACCGAGATCCAAGAACCTCTTGACCTCATACCCGAGATGCCAGCCGACGACATCTCTGAACCTAATGATCTTTTAGAAGAGGAAGGGCCCGACTCTAACTTCGAAGATATGGAAGAGAACAATGGTCGAGATGAGGAGAGGGAAGTTCCCCTTCAAGACAACCAACCCTGGTTGGTTGGGGACGTTGTGGTCATCCCTGGATGAATACACAATCTCCCTCAACACCTGGAAAAGTTGCTCCCCAAGTATGATCCTGAAACCTCAGGATCGTTCGAAGATCATATCAAGAAGTTCATACTCGTGATTAGGCTTATGAACATTCAACATGAAGACGTGGTATGCAGAATTTTCCCCTACACATTTGAGAACTCAGCTTCCACTTGGTATTTTAACTTACCAGTAGGATCCATAACTAGTTGGACTAAGTTCCAAAAGGACTTCCTAAACAAATTTTCCAAAGAAACTACCACGGGAGCCCTTATGGCTGAATTATTCGCAGCTGCCATGACCCCAAAGGAAAGGGTCAAAGATTCATGACTATCCTAAACAAATTCCAGCAGCGGCGAAACTGGCTCAAGAGTTGCAAATCGAGGTCTATGCCAATGGGCTTCCAACCTCTATTTCCATGTTCGTTAAAAGAGCCTCTAAGAAAACCCTCGCAGATAATTTTGAAGAAGACAAGACGATAGAGTTCTAGATGAAAGGGTGTAAAGAAGGCCAGGCATATCTAGCGAGAAAAGAGAGCCAACCCCCTCCCAGGAGAGGACTCCTCTTGACTATACCACCGGGGAAGCCAACTAAATCAACTCCTGATAAGGGTAATGGAGATATAGAAGACCGGCAACGCATGTTCAAGAAACTATCAAATGCGATTATGGATATGAAAAGAAAGGCAGGTGAGGGAAACCAAGGCCAAAGACCCTATAAGCCTTTCTTTAAAAGAAACCATCCTTTCAAACCAATTGAACCTCCCCCAACCAACCTAAAAATTGACTTAGTGAATGTCGCGTCTGATTCTTTCTGTATGTACCACCAAGAGAACCACTCAGAAAGGGAATGTCCTCAATGGGTCCACACCATGAATTTAATGGCCAATCGTTTTCTAGGAAAAGTCTCTTTGACCGAACCATCCAACATTTCGGCCTTTAACATTGTCGATCAGGAAGAGGCTGACCCACCACAAGACATGGCCATGGTGATATGGGATCCCAACGTGATCGTGTATTTGGATGATCTATTTAAACGTCAGGCACCACCCGCAGAGATATCAGTGGTACAGACACGTAGTAAGGGTCAACCTGGCCCAAAAGATACCAATGCCACCCATGCCTCACAAAGTAAATTAACTCTCGATCACCCAAAAATGCCTTTCGCTCCCTGTAAAAAGCCTATAAGTATCCATACTCATGATTCTCCTAAATTAGGTTACAATGTAGTAGAAGATTTGAAGAAGCTGAAAGCTAATGTATCGGTTATGGACATATGTAGAATCCCTCAACAGAAATACCTTTTGTTGCAAGCTCTAAGTTCAGTAGAAAACCCGACCACTGACGATGGTCAAGAGAAGAATCTGCCCTCTATGGGTTTGGCAAGAAACCCAACGATAGACACCTACTCAGAAGGTAGGAAGGAGAGGCCTTTTGTACCACCTTTCCTTTTAACATTTGAAGTCTTCAATAGGAATCTCCAAAACTATCTCGTAGATTACGGGGAATCTTCCAATGTCATGCTCATGGATGTTTGTAACAAATTAGGTGTTGTCCCTCTAAAAAGTGATAAGCATGTCATACAACTGGACAGGACCCAATTCAAAGTCTTAGGAGAACTCAAAGATGTGATGATCAGGGTAGCCACTCATCCTAATTTCATGCAGGTGATTAACATCATTGTGGTGGATATCCCTGAGGCATATGGGCTATTATTAAGTCGAGATTGGTCTAGAAAACTAAACGGATACTTCAGCACAGACTGGGCACACCTTTGGCTACCGTTGATGGGATACAAGAACATGATCAGAATCGATAAGGAAAGATACCTGAAACATACGATCACTGACCTGGAAACCCTGAACGAACCAGCCTCTACCGACTTTCCCATACTAGGGAATTATTCTTGTGATTCTCACTTTGGCAATGTTTCTCCTCTCCTATCCGATGTTTCGCTTATCCAAAGCTCCGAGATGATCTTTCAAGAATAATTCCCGATGCCAAGGGAAGATTCTCTCTTTTGTCAAGACCTAGTGTTAGGTCTTCCAGAAGAAAAGATCAAAGAGTGGAACAGTGATTGGAATGGAAATCATTTCTTGTAAATTGGGACCCTTTATTTTGATGGATCCAGGTCACAAGAGGGTTCATGTTAAGAACCAAACATCAATATAGCATAGAAAAACCTCAGGAAAAGTACTCAACGCCTTGAAAAAGAGATAATTTCAGATAATAAGCCTCTTCGAGGGGGCAACCTCCTTTTACCCCACTTAAATGTTCAAGTACAAG
>ML796172.1:184968-198520 GCA_009831015.1 Picea engelmannii
CGAGGGGGAAACCTCCTTTTACCCCACTTAAATGTTCAAGTACAAGATGATTCAAAATGAAAATGTCTCCTTGGTATATATAGGAGACTAGGAGGTATAATTACAACTAATGGCCTAAAGCCAACATAAATAAAATAGCATTAATAATCTAATATGCCCCAATTAAGGGGTAATGAGCCAATATTAGGGCTTAACATTTCAAGAGCAGGGTGCATCCTCATCGATCAAAAGGGTAAATGCCATTTCTTGTCTTGTAGACTAGAATTCGATTGCACCAACAACACTGTTGAGTATGAAGCCCTGGTACAAGGGTTAAAGAAAGCCATAGATATTAAAGTCAAGGAATTAAAGGTGTTTGGAGACTCAGAAAACATTATTAGACAAGTGAGAAACACTATACACTGCAACTCCCCGCATATTAAGAACTACCATCAGGAGGTGTAGAGGCTGATAGAACACTTTGAAGCTTTCAATATCACTGTGATCCCCAGAGCAAAGAAAATCATTTTTGACTCCTTAGCCACTGCTGCCTCAAGAATCTCGCCTTTAGAAGATTACGAAGCCTCCCGATTCACTGTAGAACTTCTCTACAATCCATCGGTACCTAATAATATCTCTAATTGGAAAGTCTTTGAAGGGGATGAACAGATCATAAGCTTCTTGACTAATCAAGACAACTTCAAATACCTCGCTATTGACGATGAAAAGTTCCAAGAGAAGCTAACGGAAACCAGTCTTCGGGAGGGTCAATGAGCGGATAAACCAAAGGCTCACAGAATTCCAAAAGGGATAGCAAATCTAGAGAATTTGTTTGATCTAAAGGAACATTTCAAAGGACCTAAAAACGCAAATACCGGTAGCTCCTGCCCCCTCCACGAAACTGTAAATCTTGGAACCCCAGACAACCCAAAGGATGTAAATCTCAGCAAAACGATATCTGAAGAGGAGAGGAAAGCCAACCTCAAATTATTCAAACAATATCAGCATGTGTTTGCCTAGTCCTATAAAGATTTGAAAACGTATGATACCCACATCATTCAACACACCATCCCATTGAAACCTGAAGTCAAACCTTTTAAATAGAAGCTCTGAAAGTACCACCCATCATTGGAACCCCTAATGTATCAAGAGTTAAGGAAGCTTTTAGATGTGAAGGTAATTTTCCAAGTTAGACATTCTGCCTGGGTAGTGAACCTTGTTCCAGTAAGAAAAAAGTCAGGAGAAATCCAATTATGCGTATAATTTTGGAATCTCAACAGAGCTTTAGAAAAGGACAATTATCCCATCCCGCTGATGGAGCAACTCCTACAGACTGTGTCGGCCTCAGAAATTTTCTCCCTTCTAGACAGTTTCTCAGGATACAACCAAGTGTTGGTTTCAGAGGAAGACCGATTAAAAACTACCTTCTGGACAAAATGGGGAACCTTCGCTTATAAATGCATGCCATTCGGCTTGATTAATGCAGGAGTGACCTTTCAAAGGGTAATGGACGTGGTGTTTTGAGGACTTATAGGTAAGTGTGTGGTAGTATATTTAGACGATGTAACGGTGTATTCGAAGAATAGAGAGGAACACATCCAACACTTGACTCAGATTTTTGAAAGATGTCGAAAATACGATATATCACTCAATACTAAGAAAAATATCTTTGGTGTTGAAGAAGGTAAGTTTTTGGGTCATATTATATCTCAAGCAGGAATTCGCGTAGACCCCAAAAGGATTAAATCCATAGCTCAACTCCCACTACCCCATAACAAGAAGGCTATGCAGTCTTTTTTTGGGCAAATTAATTTTGTAAGGAAATTCACCCCCGACTTCGCCAAAATCATCAAACCCTTACAAAGAATGATTCACAAATATTCTGAGTTTAAGTGGGATGATGAATGAAAAGACGCTTTCAAAAATATCAAAGCTGCCATATCCTGGGCCCTGGTATTACAAAGTCCCGATTTCAATAGAGACTTTAACCTTTATACTTTTGCCTTTGACCAATCGCTAGCTACAATTTTGACTCAGAAGGATGACAACAACAATGAAGCCCTGGTGTCATTCATGAGCACCAACCTTCAAGGAGCTGAGCTCAATTACCCCGCCATAGATAAGCAGGCCTACGCGGTCTATAAAGCAGTAAAGCATTTTATGTCGTACATCCTCAATAATCACACTAAGGTGGCTATGCCACATCCCACATTCTGATCCTTGTTTACCCAACAAGAAATGGGAGAAAGAAGAGGGAACTGGATGGCGGTAGTCCATGAATTTGATCTAGATATAAAACCCTCCAAGTTAGTAAAAGGACAAGGTTTGTGCAAGCTCGTAGCCGAACCTCAAGATCAAGAAAACCAAGATCTAGGGTGGGATAATGAAATAGCACTATGGTGTGGTGAAGCAGCCTACATTTCGCTGGGACCAGACTTCTGGTACAAGGATTTGGCTCATCTATTACATCATGGGACCTGTCCTGAAAACCTCAACCCCAGAGAAAGGAGAGCCCTCCGACTAAAATCCACACAATATCACCTCATAAATTTGGTACTCTTCCAGACCAACTATGATGGGGTATTACTGAGATGTCTCGAATGCGAAGATGCCGATAAACTGTTTAAATAACTCCACGATGGCCCCGCTGGGGGACATTTTGCAGGAAACACCACCGCTCATAAGGTTCTGAGAGCCAACTATTACTGGCCCACTTTGTTCAAAGACACTCATGCTTATGTCAGGAATTGTAAGACTTGTCAAATAAGTGTTGGCAAGGAGAGAAGGGCATCAATCCCACTTCAGCCTGTAACCCTTTCTAGACCGTTTGAGCAGTGGGGGATAGATATCGTAGGATAAATTAAGCCCAATTCTTCGAAATTGCACAAGTATATTTATACTTCCACCGACTATTTCACAAAGTGGGTAGAGGCCATCCCTCTGACCCATGTAAATGAGAAAATAGTCATCCAATTTATATAACAACAACTAATTACAAGTTTTGGCATTCCTTCCATTCTGGTCTTTGATAATGCAGCCTACTTCTCCTCTACCCTATTGATTGAGTTTGCTCTGGACAAAGGAATCATAATCAAGTACTCTGCAAATTATTACCCTAAGGGAAATGGTGTGGCGAAGTCAACCAATAAGAATCTAGTGAGGATACTAAAGAAAAGGGTTGTGGATAACCATAGAAATTGGCATAACCAACTCCATAATGCCCTATGGGCTAACAGGGTCACACCCAAAGAGGCTATAGGGAATTCCCTGTACTTCCTATTCTACAGATAAGAAGCCATTCTCCCGAATGGGATTTATCTTCCATCTCTCCAATTGGCCCAAGATTCTAACGATGATAAATCCTCGACCATGCAAAAAAGAATCAACACTCTTCTCATGCTAGAGGAAGAGAGGGAAAGGGATAAGTCTAAATTTTTATCCCATCAACATATAGTGAAAATATGGTTCGATAAGCATAAGGCTAAAGAAAATAATTTTGAAGTAGGAGACTTAGTTCTAAAGTGGGATAACGTAAATGAACCCAAAGGGAAGCACTCCAAGTTTCAGAGCCTATGGCTTGGGCCTTTTCAGGTGGTTGAGAAGATCGGGGTAGGTACTTTTCGTTTGCAAAATCTGAGAGGGGAACTTGACGCCCTCCCGGTAAACGGCCAAGCCCTAAAGTAGTACTTCCAATAATAACAACACAATAATATATATCTATATATATAATGCATATATATTTCTAGTTGGAATGAATAAAAGAAGGACCAGAGATATCCGTTTTATGGGACAGAGATTCTTCATTTGCCCAATGAATCACCATTTGTTGAGTGCTCAACACACCCTAAAAGTTTTGTGACCACTTCCTTTTGGGTACCACCTTGTCTTCTACCTTCGATTGTTTTCACCCTGGTTTGAGCCTGATAACCTTCTCATCTGATATGTTTCATATATGAGTTTCTCTTGAGAATATTAAGAACCATCTTGAGAAATACCACAACTGATCAAGGAACCAGCGACCCAGATTTCTCCCGGCTTACTTGAGAAGTTCGACATCGATGAAAGATTAAGGTAGAAAAAATAGTATGGGAAGTCAAACCAGGCAAGTGTCAACATTCTTCGGTGTCAACCGATAAGAGTATCTCTTTTACGCATATAGTCTCCGAAAAATATTTCTTCGAACGTCGGTCCTTTCGCCTTTGATAGAGAAGTGTAATCATAAGCGTCGCACAAAAGAGGAGTTCCACCGCTGACTGCGGATGCTTAAAATATCACCGGTACCGGGAGTTTTATCAAGAAAATAGCAACATTGATAAACAATCTAAAATAGTAGTCGATCCCTGATCTTTATGAAGCTAAGACGTGACATGACGTTTAACCCCTAGCTATGTCAAGTACTCTGCATTCAATGCATTAGTTAATTCATAGATCGCGCATTAGTTACTAGCTTGTGCGTGAATCAAAAGGGAACCGTTAAACTCACTGATACAATGCATCTCCATCCGTGCCTCCATCGTCAACCAGTTAAGTCTCAGTGGCAGAAATTCGATGGCGTTATATTTTGAAATCTTCATTTATCACCCATATTAACTAATTGATATGAATGGTAGTATCTCCTAGTTATATTATTTTGAGTCCTTTTTGTGTGATCCCACTCTACATAGCAAGGAATTCAGAACCAACAGGAGAACGAAGCCACTAGTCGAGAGGAAGCATCCGAAGTCCAGTGAGTATTAAACAGTTTTCTTAGCAAGCATTACAGGTATGGGTTCACTTATGGATTTACATTTCATTTGTATATGTCCTCATCTGATGCTGATTTATATATGTGTTTAAAGGGGGTTTTGATTGTAGGTACAATACCTCCAAAGAAGACACCCACCAAGAAATCACCACAGGCACCAAATCTGCAAGAAACAGAAATAAGAGAAGGATCCTCCCCAGCGGTTGCAAGACAATTAGATTTCACTCCTAAGCTGGTATCCGTCAACAAGGTGATCACCAAGGAGTTGTTTTTCCAACCCACAGCTTTCGAGGATACAGAGGCAAGCATTGGAGCAAATATGAACTTTCCTCACTGGGAAGAAGTTTTCAAGAAGATCAAGAAAAAAGATCCCCTCGAATATACTCCACACAACGACCCTGATATAAGGAATCTTGTTGATGAGGTCATCCAAAACATTCGCAGGGCTTATCTGCACATGGTGGCAAGCCAATCTCTAGTTTTCCCTTGCATCGAGCTCTTAAAGTGGCTCATTGATCACACCGATGCACAAAAATGTTCGATTAGTGATGACAATGGTGAATGCGTCGGGGTTTTCCTGCCATCAGAAGTTCAAAAATACTACAAACTCAATGAGTTCGGAGAAAAGTTGAGCACTGATTTCATGGTGAGTTTCTATGCCTCTCACGACACTAGCAAAATCGTGGAATCCTGGTGGAGGGAAGACAAGAAATTCATGAACCGAACTTCTGGCTGGTACCTGATGGTCAATCTCAGGGAACCATATGCCTATCTCATGGCCCTTCTCTACAGATTACATGGGGAGAAAGACTGCTCCCAGTTTTTAGAAGCTTGGATGCCTCTGGCTTTTATAGTCAGCGTTTCAGGTACTGGTTTTAATTGGAGTGCTATCATCTCCAAATAGTTGAGCACATGCATAAAACAAGCTCAGGTGCCAAAGGAAGGAGATACTCCTGCCTTCTACATGGCTTTGTATCTACTGGACGTCATCTGCTCCATGAACGCTTTTGCTAGGATGAACTTGAATTGGCACCCTTCAGAGCTCGCAGTCCATGTATACTACAACATCTTGTGGGAAAATAGGTACAAGAAATCTTATGTTGTTATCTGTGATCATTTTATTGCGCCCATTTACTTCTTACTCTTTAAGAGAGAATGCCCTAGATTATCAGAAAATGAAAAGATGGTCATAGTCAAAATTGGTCACTGGTATATAGACGAATGAGAAACCTACATCAGGGTTTTCGGCGCCACAGGGGCACCACATTTATTACCCCTTCATGTTCCCGACCAACTAGTGTTAGGAGAAATATGCTATCAAACCATCATACAAGGATACAATGCAACTTTAGTGAAAGACAAGAAGTGGGATTTCATACCGTATGGATTCCATATTGGCTTCTTCATGGTCAAACACACCACACATGCTAAACAACTTGGGCTAGGTCAATTGGAGTTTTGGTTCCAAACTTGTCGATTTCGAAAACACGATCCCAAGGGATTGGTCCTATAGCACATGTCACAGGTATCATCATGCTAGCCTTATGCCCACGATCGGCTTGAGGATGAAATATTCACCGAGAATTCTCAAGACTGGGATATGGTGGCAGCCATGAAGGTCAATCCTAGAGGAACCAGGTTTAGATCTTTGAGCTATGAAGAGCAGGCCATGCTATTAGAGAAAGCAATTCAAAGAGTTGGTTGACACCCTAAAGTAGAAGTAGCATATGAATTGGAGGAAGAAACAAATAACCCCCAAGAAGACATTGAGGTCACAGAGACTCATCAGGGATCCCCGATACAAATCAGATTTTTCCCTGAAGATCAAACAACTCAAGAAAGTGGCACACTTTTATACTAGTAGTCTCAACTACTAATGAAACGGATGAAGGATAACCTGCATCCTACCATAAGTCCCAGAATTTTAGTTACCATCTAGAGAGTTCCGACAGAACCTAGAAATCTTGGTCTGACAACCACCGATGGCATCAATGGGTCAGGTAATCCCGAGTCTACGATATCGCCAATTGATCTCTCGGGAGAAGGAGCAACTCAACCAGAGATGAGTCAGGTGTCGATAGAAACATAAGCACCCAACCTCTTGTGCACACTAATACATATATACAGCGACGACGAGAGCACAGAGCCTTCTCATGGCACCCTGGTGTGCATCCAAGAAGAAGAAGGTCTCGAAAATACCTTTTCCCCAAGTCTCAAAAAGGTCTCTTCTGTTGGGCCCAGGGTTCAAGACCAAGGAATCCCACAAAAGGAAGCTAAAGCTGAAGGTAATCTCCACAAAGGAAAGTCAGATGAACTGGAAATAGATGTAGGCCCAAGTGACAAGCCTCTGCAGAAGGAAATCGATAGTTCCATGATTGATGAGCAAGTAAGTGACAAGTCCATACAAGACACCTCTATCCTTCCCAATATTCAGATCCTCAGTGAGAAACAAGTAGAAGTTGGATCTACAAGGCAGAACGAAGAAGTTTGAGAGCCGATTCTCGAACAAATTTACACTGTGGGAAGATTGGGAAACAAACTCACATGGGGTGATCAGTAGATACCAAACCCGGTAGATGACGTCGCAGACCTCTATGCAATCTACTATGATCAAAAGAGAAAGACTATCATTCAGAAGACTGCAAAAAAGAGAAGAATCACCCTAGATTAGTCCATCATAGTCGTCACAGAGGAGAAGTTAATTGATACAACAGACACCCGTATTCCTGAGCTGATTGGTGTGGGAAAATCCCTCTCAGAGGCCGCCTAGGACATAACCAGGAGAGATGAAAAGGGTCTTGTCACTGCCCAGAAGGAGCTCTAACACTTGCACCATTTTATCGATTACTATAAGGGTGATACATAGACATCTGTGCATTTAAAAGACGAGTTTGGTAAAGTTTATGATGAGTTCAAGAAGGAAAGACAACTGTTAATCTCGAATATAGCCAAATTCTAGGAAGACACTCTCATGGCACTCATGACATGTAAGGAAATGGAGTGATGGTATGAGAAGGCACAACAGGCAGTGGAGAGGCTTGAGTTTATTGAGGCAGTCCAGAAAGGCCGAGAAAAGGAAGACCACCACATTCGGCTAGTAAGTAAAAGAAGTCTCAATTGCATGAAGCAATGGGCCAAATACTGGGCCAGAATGTCTCGAATCCCACACGAAGAAATCCAAGAACAATGGGCCAGATGTCAAAAGCACTAGGATAAAATCAACAATATAATGAAAGACATCGGACTCCCTGAGTATGGTACTCCCAATATGTTTATCGACCTAA
The DNA here is from genome assembly GCA_009831015.1 of Picea engelmannii. Taxonomy (NCBI): domain Eukaryota; kingdom Viridiplantae; phylum Streptophyta; class Pinopsida; order Pinales; family Pinaceae; genus Picea; species Picea engelmannii. The sequence goes on from ML796172.1 coordinate 192,976, forward strand.
ATGAAATAATCAAGCTGTGCGTCGAACAAGATGAGTCATGGGTCAAAGAATGTGCAAAGCTTACTGATGCAAAGCATGGGCAAGTACAACAGTTCGTAGGACATCCAATCAAAGCCAGAGCGATACTTCAGAAGTTGAACTTCATCCTCGCAAAATATTGGGCGCACACACCATACATCAAGGGAATCTATGTAGCTTCGATGGAACAACACAGGTTTCCATGGGACAACACCTGTGAAGAACTCTTTATGAGATGGTCTGATTATGAAAGAGTCCACCCTTTCCAAGAAACAACTCGGGTGGACTGTTGAAAGACTGTTATATAATGACGCCACGTGGCGATTCTTGATTAGCTCAAATGGTAATTTATCGTTAATTACTATTAAGACTTTATATTATAAATAGGAACATTGATCGATGGTCAAGAGGTTGATGGTTGTTGTAAGAACTCTTTTCTTTTGGTTGTTGAAAATTATTTTGAGACTGCTGCGAATTAAGAATTCCTTATGGACCAGAGATGAGCTATTTTTCATCAGATGTATGTGATTGGACTTGGAGAAGAATTACTTCCTTTCCTGTTCCATGAATGTTGCAGTAAATGAGTAAGAGCAATTAATTCTATTGTCAAGTTATCTGGTGCAATGTTTTAATGTTCCTTGCTTTAAATGGTGAAAGTAAATCATTGTGATTCTATGTGATGAATGTCTTAGTAGATGAATTATTTTGCTTACCGTGACATTGATTACAGTTGTGTTTATTTCTCTATGCTAAGTAGTTTTACCTCATCTATGTGACGAATGTCTCGGTAGATGAATTATTTTTCTTACCCTGATCTTGATCATATATGCGTCTTCTTTTTGTTAAGTAGCTTTCTTAGAGAACCGTTGGATTCTCTTTCAGTTAAATTATTATTACTAAGCCCTTTGGCATAGGATCGTTTTCTGCATGTTCGAGTAGCGGGTTATCCCAAGCTCGACCCCTTCCAAATAGTTAAAATTCTTGTCCTATATTCATCAAGTTGGTTTATACTAGCTTACATCTCTGGTACCTGCCCCACCTAAGAGAAATTACTGAAAAAATTGTCTTAACCGAAGGAAGAGAATTCACCAGAAAACACAAAAGCTCATTGATAATTTGGCCAGATTGCAAGATCTAGAGAACCATTCCACTCCAAACGTTGCAGAGTCTAATTGCACCTCGGTGGAGGGTTTGGTTCCTGCTGTTGAATTAGGGGATTTAAGCCCCATCAACACCAGCCTCTTCCTCGAACTTAGCTGTCATGCAAGAACCAACTGACCAGGGAGAGGTTTTCACACAAGAACCAGTTGACCAGAAAGAGGCTGTCACACAAAAACCATCTGACCAGGAAGAGGTTGTCACACAAGAACCACTCATGCCGGATGTAACTATTACACAATAACCAGTTACAGAAACTAGAGAGGATAATGATGATGTGCCACTTTCTTAGCTATTTTCTCAAATTGAAAAGAAGATACAAGGTATTGAGAGTTCTAGGATTGTTGAAATAAGGAAAGAAAATGACCACCTCAAAGCATAGTTAGATTCCCTAATAAAGGACTTGCAGGTTGCTCAACAAAGGAACTCAAGGAATTCAACTTTGGGAATATTAGCTTAGGAAGCAACTATTATGAAGGAAAATTAAGAGAACACGTGCTACCAATGTGGTGATATTTATTTTCAGACAGGATATAAAATTGTCAAAGTAACAATGAATGGATAGGCTGAGGAACCAACCAATTTATTAGTAAAAACAGAATGTGACCTTACTGTTCCATAAGAACCAGTAAGCCAAAGGAGAACTCAACGTCATAAAGTAGTTGTTGGTTTACCAACAGCTTTAAAAAAAACACCTCTGTTACACTTACTAGTTGTAACTCCAGCAACTTAGATTGCTTCTATTCTTGAAGACAAAGAAACTTAGACAAAATTTTGAAAATAGCAAATGTTGGGGGTACACACAGGTTTTTCCAATACTGGTACTTAGTGATTGTCTTAGCAATTTTGCACTGGAGGAGTCACCTCCTTAACTCAGACTTAGAGTAAGGCTTGAATGAGGTTTGCATGAGGACATGCAATGTTTTCAGTTGGGGGGCATGTTAGGACCCAGAAATGTATCGTTTTCACCATCTCTTTTGCTCATTCAACCTTACCAATTCTATGCTAAATGTCTAATAATTGTTGCTAAGACCCTTTTTCCAAAGGTATGCATCATTAATCTTGCTAAGAGCCTTAATTGACAGGGACTCCGATGTATTTGACACAGAATTAACAGTCTCACCCGTTTCCGTGTCCAAAGCCAATCTGCTAGACAATGTTGGAAAATAGATACCTTTCCTTGGAGCGGCCCAAGATTCCATTACCCCTTATGTTGTAGAAGTCATTTTCCCTTTCCCAGAGTTTGTAAGATGGTGTGCCGAATAGTATTCGCAGGAAGAAAATGTCATTTTAAATAATTTAGGGTTAGAGGTCTTATGTGAAGTAGATAGTCTATCAATTTGACACACCCTCAGTATACCAAAATCTTCCCCCACAGTGTCAGAGCCCTTCGAGGAAGAGAAAATGATTACAGTCTACAAAGAATGTCCCTTAGAAGTAAAAACCATGTTTCTGCAAACCATTGTTAAACCTGAACACCATTCTGAGATCCTGTATTTTCCTATCAATGTAAGCATCATGATTATTGAGGTCTAGTGGGCTTGTTCCCTACTTAGTCAAATTTTAGGATTGGATAACGACAAGTTTGTAGTAGAAGTCATGTTGGGTTTCCTATTGACCTTTTTTATGTAAGAGTCTAGTCAGTCAGTTTGTATAAGTTTATTACTGACAATATGCACCAACAACTAGTAAATTTCAATTCACTGAGACACTTCAGGTACTACAAGCATTTTTTGAGAATGTTCCTAGAATCGAATAAGACCGACTTCCCTGAGGTTGCATTTATCTCAACTGAATGCAAAAGGATCACCATGCTTATTTTCATAAACAAGATCATGTCCAAGGTTTATAGTCTCATCTTCGGCACAGACCTACCAAGGGTTTTGGAAGAAATGAAAATCTCTTTGCAACCAAATCCAGAAATAAGGGTGGGAGATTGGATGTTGTTCATACAATCTATTGTGATTTGGGTATATGGTTATCAAGAAGGACCTTACCTTTTACCGGTCTTTTTGACTCTCAGATTCTTTGCTTTAGAGTTCATCAGACAAAGGATCATTTCAGAGACATAGCATTTTCTGAAAACGCACAAGGCATATAACTTAAAATTTACTTTCATGATAGGGCCCTTTGTGGTAAAGAACATGTCATGTTTACCTCAGGTCCAAGACAAACTCAATGAATTCGAGTTTACATAGTTGCAAGCGAGGAAATATGACCCACATCAGATCATATCAAAGAGAATACTGTTGAGCAGACAAGGCCCCTATGAGCATAAGCATGTTGAAGGATTTGATAGATTGGATAATATGGAAACCTGTGCAGATATGGAGGTCACTTTGCAACATGATCAGACAAAACAAATAGAGTCTTCCCCTCAGCAGGTCCAGATACAGAAAACTTCTCCAAGTTTGATTGTTCAAGCTCCAAAGATGAGTGTTTATAATAAGAGGAGCAGTTCAGAGGCACTGGGTGCCAGTATTCAACAAAATATTCTCAAGAAAATGAAAGTCACACCATCTGTGTAGATAGTGGACCTGGAAGGAGAAGAACCTAAAGAGAAAATGAGCATGGAGATGGTGGAAGGTGCAACCAAGAATGAAGGGGTTGGTACAGGAAGCATGCCACAAAGTGAAAGTAGTTCAAGGGTTTTCAACAGCAAGAAACATGTATTTAGCAAGATACCTGGGGAAGTCTACCAATCCAAAGAGGACTTAATGAACCAGTATGTTGTGAAGGGAAGTATGTAAAATAGTGAAATAAGATAATTATTGCCTGAAGTGGAGAAGATCTCCTAGCATAAGGCTTCCATGTTCTCAGTCAGGTATGTGGAAATAAAGACATTTAATATAGCAATAGAAAATGATAATAAAGTGTTTGAAATCAAGATGCATTATGAAAATATTGGTGCCCCAGACAAATTAAAGTTTCACAGGAATTCCAATGACATGCTATATTCAGACTACCTAAGTTTGAGTCTGAGAGTTTCAATATTGACAACACATGCACTCAAATTAGATGGTTAATTGAAGCAAGAGAAAGCATCCAGCAAATCCTGGCAAACACAGGTCAAAAGATTGGAATCTGAAGGCCCTGAAGGGGTAAAGGCTTCTTTAGATGAGAAATAGAAGATGATCCAAAGCCTAAAGAAGAAGCTGAAGATGTCCTCCACAAAAAATCCACAGATAGCAAAGATAGTTTCTCTAGAGTAGGAGAAGAAGACATTCAGGCAATATGTAAGGTAGCTAGAGAGGTAGTGGGGGGGCCTAGAGGGCCCATAGTAATAATAGTGGAGGCCATTCAATGTAAGGTGGACTAGGTCCACTATATTATTAAATAAGGCCCACTATGGCAGTTAGATATAATAAATGAGTAATTAGATATAATAAATGTAAGAGGACTTCTTAGAAGGTTCTACTTCTAGAATATTCCTCCTCTAGAATGTTCTTAGGTGATGGTAGAACTATATAAAGGGGTTCAATAAATGTAATGAGAAATGAAGAGAATTATTGTATTTGGAGCAGTAGCTCAATAGGAGGATGCCCCCTCGAAGAGGCAAGTGAACAGGAGAGGATCCCTTCTATAATAGGATCCATTGTATGGTGTTTCCCTACCTCAAGGGTTTGGTAATAATAAAGTGTGGTTTCTTCTATCTTGCTCTGTTGATCTATTGTGTATTCAATATTTGTGGTGATTATGACAAATTGGATGGCCTCACAAACTACCTCAATGATAGTTTTTGTAGTATTCAAGATTCATTGGATAGCATGCAGGAGAGATTTCTTATGGCGGACATCAGGGATGAATATAATCAATAAATATATGTTTGGTATGATTTGGAGGCCAATTGCGATGATTGGTATATGGATAGTTGTCATTTCTGGGATGACAACCACTTTCATATTTTATTTGATAACTCTAATCCACCTTCTGTAGAGAGTATCAATGTGATGAATCAGGAGCCAATGATTATTACCAGCGTCCATCATGCATATTCTACAGTGATATTATTCCTTCTAGATTCTGCTACGACCATTTTTCACTATGTGGATGGATCTTCTTATTTGGATCCAAATGACAGGTGTCAGTCTTTGGAGCATCATTTTCAATTGGTTATTGGGTGTCGATATCTTCCATGTGGGGTTCACATGAGAAATTGGACATGGGACCATGGTTTACAATGGCGGTTGGACTACTTCAACATGGTGGCTTCCATTTCTCAATGGGACCATGGTTCTCTAGTCTACTTCAGCATTGTGGTCCACACTTATCCATGGGGCCCTGGTATATGGTTGTACATCAAGCATTGAGGACAATGCTTTCATAAGGGGGATGGAATGTAAGCTAACTATAGAGTTAGTGGGGGGGG
>ML796172.1:204195-216850 GCA_009831015.1 Picea engelmannii
ACAATAATATGGCATATAATTTTGAAAAAAAAAAGTTCAATTATATTTATATACATTGTAAAATTTATGGTGAAATTATGTGTGTGAAGTTTGCTCTTATTTTGTTCAATGTAATAGTGTGAGTGTGTTAATGGTAGAAATTGAGAATGACTAATTGTATTCATGTTAGTCTAGTTCATAAAACTATTTTTCCATTATCAATTAGTGAATGCCAATAGCTCTGAGGTACTCATCGTCCATTCTCCCCTAAGATGTGATATCTATGGTTTCCATTAGTTTCTTATTGCAAAATTTTAGCTAGTTTCCATTCTTAGATTTCTATTTCCCTTCTTAGAACATTAGCCTACTTACTTCTAGTGATTTTCTCTTTCCTCGGAGCCATACTCTCTCTCTCTAAGTGATTTCTCATTGCTTGGGACAAATTCAATTTTCCCTATAGAGATTCCTTCTTTACCAGGTGGATTTTCCTATCTGGTCGATTTAATTTCATACTTGGTCATTTTCTTTCTTCCTTCGATTGCAATTTCATTGTATAGGTTGAATTGATTCCTCCCTAGGTCATTTTCTCTCACCCACAAAGTCTCATGTTCTTACTGTGATTGCATTACACTCATTGACTATGTAATCCTCCTTTACATGACTGATATAATCACTTGGTTGACTTCCACATTTCTTAGTTTAGTCAATCGATGATATAGTACCCATAAGAGGTGTAAACAACTTCTTTTGATGGGTTTTATATGCTAGAAACGAATGTGAGAGAGGTGAAAGGAAATTTCTGAAATTAGTTATCAAGCATCTTTTGGAATTAGAGATAACACTAAAAACAAGTCTTAATTATACAAGTTTCCCAAATTCTGTAAGCCAAATCAAAAAATGTCTTTGAGAATGGCCACCTTAACAATAATTTCCCCAAGGCATCAACTGGACACCCATGGTTTGATGGGAAATATTGTATCTTGAATGAAGACAAAATAAATTCTACCAAAAGTGATTTTTGTAGGGGAAAAACTATTGCAAGTACCTCTAGTGAGCAATTTCACTCAAGGTTTGACTATGTGTTCTATTTCATCAAGGAATTTTCTGTCATACTAATGAAATGGTTTAGAGGTTTTCTTCCTTGCTTGTTTGTTGTAAAGCGGTAAAAAAATGACCAATTAAGAGTAGATGTGGAATTGTCAGTAAGGATTGTGTTTTTAGACATGCTTTAACCACATCATTAAGGTCACTGTTATTGGTGTACATTTCTCTCATCTTAGTTTTTTGTGTCCCAAATGAATCTTTAATTGTTGCTAACATTGTTTTGTCACCAATACTTTGATCCACGTTCTTGTATTCAGGGGAAATTTGATTAGTACAGAGGTAAATAACATGCAACACGTCATCTAGTGATAAAGAAAGCAAGCTTTGGAACATATTCCATATCATGAAAGTGGTTTTTTGTTTACCACTTTCATGTTCAACCAAAACAAATGTTTATGCTAAGTCTAAGTAGGGTGTTGATTCTCCTACAAACCAAAATGCATTATCAACTATATTATACTTTTCAAATGGAAGTGCAACAAACGATGCATTAGCATCCATTGTGGAAGCCTTTGAAATCCTTTTAATGGATAGTGTTATCACTTCTATAGTTTTGTAGCTTGGATTTTTCCTACTGTCACAATTAAAAAGGTTATTACCTATTTGAATAGAAGAAATGAATTCATATGACCATGCTTCCTTCCTTCCAAATTCCTTGATTGATAATTCATTATATGAACTATAATATAAATCCAAAGTTGTGTTCACATCCCCTTTTTCCTTCTCTAATAAGACTAAAGCATCAGATTCTTTTGAAACATTGTCATCTAATATCTAAAGAAACTGGAGTGATCTTTCATTATATGGATTGTTAGTCCCTTTGAACTTGCACATAATTTCTAACTCACCAAATTGTGCTTCAACCCCAAGCATTTTTATTTGGACTGCTTCAACCTCAATCATTTTGAGCTCTTTTGACTTTATTTAGGCTTTTTTATACATGGGATTTTCCTTTTTTATTTGGACCTTGCTACATGACATATGATAAGTCAACCATGAAAAGGGAAATGATGAATATACATGGAAATGGTGGGGAAAATGAAAGGTTGTGAAAGATGGCTAGGGAAAATGGCATGCAACACCTACCTAGGTTGTTATTAGTGCAAATCGACTCAAAAGTTGACACACTTATCTAGAGATAAATTATGAACTCAACAAGGTACAACCAAGTAAAGGACAACAATTTGGAGTGTTATGAGTCATTATGAGATTACACCAAGAATCACCATGGCCATGACCCATACAGAAGGGAATATCATCATATGTGAGAAAGAGCATAAGATATAACAATGTCCAATGCATTAAGCATCACCATATTATCATAATATACAATTGAAACACTGGAGCACTCTTATCATGGGTACAAAATCAACATCCATCATCCATAGGACAAATCAATTGATCCATGTACAAATTTTCCACTACCATGCTTGTAACATACCCACTACCTAAAGTCAAAATTTTTGGGGTTGATTTCTCAACGAAGAGAATCCCCAAAGCTTGCAGCATCAAAATGCCAATCCCAATCCATGGGTCTTTCATTCACCTATACGGCTCTCTGCACCTAACCGTGGTCTTTCCCTGATGACAATTTCAGGGTTTTCGGGGTTTCATCCTTTCTAATGTCGAGGGTTCCTATACTCTCAATTTCCCGATCTCCGATGAGCTCTCTTCCGGCGTTAGCCCCTCCTGGCTATGCCCTCTGGTCCATATGACCGCTCTCATAAGATCGCAGCCTTATATCTTCCTATCGGGGTTTTGGACTTCAATTTCCCGATGCGCTCCAATTCCCGCTAGCCCTCCAGGCTAAGATCTTAGTCCACGTGACCTTTATCTCACAAGACCGTAGCCTTGTCCCCCATCAGGGTTTCAGACTTTCCAATGTCGAAATGAAAACGTCCTCAGGACTCGCGATTCCTCGAATCCTGACTCTCCGCTATACTGGCAGCTGGCCCACACAATGGTGCTCCCCCACTTCTCTAGTATGCTGACAGTTGGCTCCCACTCATCGGGGTTCCAGACTTCGCGATTCCAAAATGTATAAACACCTTGTCATCAGGATCCCCGATATCCCAATGGCCCAAACGTCGATCAACAACTTCCTGTCGGGACTTTCCCTGATGGCGTTGATTGCTGCCACACGTCCTCCTCGAATGGATGGTCCCGATTCCTCCGGGATTTTGAGACTTTTGATGTCCCAAATCTCATGGCCTCAGGAACTCCGATTTCCCGATGCCGAATATCCCGACTCTCTATGGATTTCTAACACCTGTCCCCCCCCCCAAACGGATGGCTCAGATTTTACCGGGATTTTCACTTCGGACTTCCCCGATCTCCTGTCCATGGGAATGTCGATATCCCGACTCCCGATAGTAAACCATCGATCTCCGCCATGTGTATCCTTAAACGGGCGGTCCAGATCTTCCCCGCGTTTCGAGACTTGAAGTGTCTTGATTTTCTTGTCCTTGAGAATCCCGATATGCAGATGGCTGGACTCCCGATGGTAACCCTCGGACAGCTCCGGTCCGATCCGATGGTTGATGGGTAATTGGACCAAGATCTAACGGTCTAGATCCGTTCTTCCTGCACACACTCCAGAGACTAAACTCCGAGCATCTTAACCTGATTGAACGACCGACGGGATTTTTGGATGAGATCCAACGGCTGTCGATCTCCCCCTTCTATATGCTTAACTTGGTACACCCCGGACATAGAAACCAACGGTCCAGGTCTCCCTCTCCAGCCGATCTGACGGCTCAGGTCTGTCCCACCTCGTGCATTTCTTCCACTACTTCGTGGATGTGGAAAGATCAATGGTCCAAATGTTCTCATGGACCTTGGGGACCTATGATCCCGATTTCCTCGTTATTCAAAAAGATAGAGGGAAAAGGGGAAAGGTGTGTAACGCTCTTATTACTTCCGTCAATCTGACGGTCGTGAATGACCATGGGTCTTCCGACAGGATCTCATCCATCGATTTGTTACTTATCCCTACGCTGCTACTTCAGAATTTTAAGAGGGTCATTCCTCCTCGTACAGGGTTATTAAGACTTGCACATTCAAGTCCTTTTTCCAGGTTCTTGGTAACCCTTCCAAGGGGGGTTCTTGGTAACCCCCGAGCTGAGACCACGATGCTATGAGACTACGTCTCTCTCTATCTGCTAGTGACCAGGAGCGAAGGTTGCAATCCTTCCTCTCTGCTATCACTCACTCTGCGTAATTCCAGAGTTCCCCTCGCATCTCCCTCTCTACAATTGCCTCTACCCCACACCTTATCCTCTCACGAGGTTGCATGTGGCACGATTACCCTCTCACTAATCAGGACTGACGGCTCTATGGATAGGCGGTTCACTTCCCCATCCCTCACTAAGCCATCAACCTGTCAGCCTGCAAGGCATTAAATTTCAGGGCCAACAAGCCGCTTTTGGTTCCCCGGGCTAGTGGAGTCCAAATACGGTATTTAATTCTCGATGAAAGTTAACGCCACCTTTCCAGGTGCCTTCCACCGCCATCGTGGTCTCTTTTCTGCACATCCCCTCTTAGCAGTCCTGCAATAAATTCAAAATGTTATTTGCATTCATTGACCTTTTTCCTCAAGGTCCATTTACATCATATATTAACATTTATGAGTTTGCCATAGTTCTTGGCCAGTCCTGTTATATTTACAAGATGGGGGAAACAGGGTGTTACAATTCCCTCCCCCTTAAAAGGGACATCGTCTTCAATGTTCTTATCTACTAACATGAATTGCATGTACAAAAGTAAACAAAATCGGATATGCTTGTCTCATGGCATCTTCCATTTCCCATGTAGCCTCATCTGGGCCAAAATGTTTCCACTGCACCTTGACCTGTGCAATGGTTCTGTTCCGGAGCAGGGTTTCCTTTTTGTCCAATATGTATTGGGGTTCTGGTAGAAATTCTCCCTCCGATTCCACCTGGATCACAGACCAGTCAATTATATGATTAGCATCATGTACATATTTCTTCAATAATGAAACATGGAAAACATTATGTTCTTTTACTGTGGGAGAAAGTGCTAGCCGATAGGATACAGGCCCCACTCTATCGAGAACCTCAAATGGTCCACAATACCAGGGTGCCAACTTGGCACAAGCTCCCATTTTGAGGGAACTCCTTCTGGGCTTAATTATGAGATATACATGGTCTCCTGTTTTGAACTCTCTTGGAGTTCTCTTTTGATCAACGTAACTTTTCTGTCGGTTCTGAGCGACCTTCAGATTTTGTTTTATATGAGTCACTTGCTATTCCATTTCCTTCAACATGTTGGGTCCAAAGGAAATCTTGTTTACAGGATTACTCCAACTGGCTGGAATATTACACTGTTTACCATAGAGGACCTCAAAGGGACTCATCTTTAAGGATGCTTGATAGCCGTTGTTCTAGGCAAATTCTACCAATGGCAGGTAGTCTTCCCATTTCTTGGGTTGATGCATTACATGCATCCTTAACATATCTTCTAATATCTAATTTACTCTTTCTGTCTGTCCATTCGTTTGAGGGTGATAGGCGGTACTAAACAACAATTTGGTCTCTAAACCCGTCATCAGCGACTTCCAAAAATTTGAAGTAAATTTTGTATCTCTGTCAGATATTATCTCTTTCAGCATACCGTGCAGTTGGAACACCTCTTTCATGAATATCTGGGCGATATCTATCGCCTTGCAGGTCAATTTGATGGGGATGAAATGAGCAGACTTGCTCAGTTTATCCACCACCATCATAATGGCATCATTCTGTTTGGTGGAAGTTGGTAATCCAGTGATAAAATCCATGGAGATGGTTTCCCATTTCCATTCTGGAATGGGTAAAGGGTGTAACAGTCCTGCTGGGTGTCGATGTTCTGCTTTAACTTGTTGGCATTCTATGCATTAGGTCAAATATTTGGCTATGTCCTTCTTCAATCCCGGCCAATAAAATTGCTTCCGGGTGGCAATGATCATTTTATGGTATCTTGGGTGACCAGTGTAGGGTCTTTTATGTAGTTCATCCATGATGAACCTCTTCAAGTCGTCACAATTGGGAATGTACAGTCTATCTCGGTGAGTGAGCAGGCCCCCTTCGGTCATCTAATAGCCTTCATATTTTTCTCCAACAGGTTCTTGTCATAGGTACAGGGTCACATTTCGAACAAAGGGATTTGTTTCTTGTGCCTCTTTGACTTTGCTCTTGACATATTTCTCGCAGGTACTCACTGCTTCCAGATGAATCATTTTCATGCTTCTGCTGAGGGAATCGGCCACCCTATTTTCCTTCCCTTTAACGTGTTTGATTTCAAAATCAAATTCACTAAGGAGGGCCATCCATCTATCTTGTTTAACATTGAGCTTTGGTTGGTTGAACAAATACCATAATCCACAGTGATCTATCATAAGCACAAATTTTCTCCCCAAGAGGTAATGCCTCCACATTTTTAAGGCATGCATTATGGCAGCCAGTTCTAGATCATGAGTCACATAGTTGACCTCATGTTCATTCAACTTTCGGGATTCATAGCAGATCACCTTTCCTTCCTTCATAAGGACTCCTCCAAGCCCTTCCTTACAGGCATCTGTGCACACAAGGAAGTCAGCTTCTGGGTCAACGATTTTCAACACAGGTGCATGGGTCAGTAGATGTTTCAGGGTTTGGAATCTTTCTTCACATTGTTGTGTCCACAGGAATTTTGTCCCCTTCTTCTGGAGGGCAGTGATTGGACAACCAATCTTGGAGAAATCTTTTATAAATCTCCTATAGTATTCCGCCAATCCCATAAAGGATCTGATGACTGAGACATCCTTTGGGGTAGGCCATTCCATGATAGACCTGATATTGTCAGGATCTACTGCTACCCCTTCCTCGGACAGAGCATGTCCCAAGTGGTGTATTTGCTTCTGAAAGAAGTCACATTTACTGAATTTGGCATAGAGTTGATGCTCTCTTAGTACTTGCAGCACAAGTCTAAGATGTTCTTCATGTTCTTCTCTATTCTTAGAGTAGATTAAAATGTCATCAATAAAAACTAGTACAAATTTATCTAGAAATTTACTAAGTACATTGTTCATTAAGCACATGAAAGTGGCAGGGGCGTTGGTTAACCCGAATGGTACTACCACAAACTCATAGTGACCATACCGTGTTCGAAAGGCGGTTTTATGGATGTCTTCACCCTTAATTTGGACTTGATGGTATCCCGACCTCAAGTCAATCTTTGAGAAAATAGACGCGCCTCCCAACTGGTCGAATAGATCATCGATCTTGGGCAAGGGGTATTTGTTCTTTATGGTTACTTTATTGAGGTGTCTGTAATATATGCACAGTTTAAGGGTGCCATCCTTCTTTTTCACAAACAGGACCAGTGCTCCCCATGGGGACACGCTGGGTCGAATATAACCCCTATCCATCATTTCTTTCAATTGTAATTTGAGTTCCACTAACTCAGGTGTGCTCATTCGGTAAGGTGTCCTCGAAACTGACACCGCTCGTGGTGCAAGCTCTATCGAGAAGTCAATGTCTCTCTTCGAAGGTAGACCCGGTACCTCTTCTGGAAACACATCTCAGTATTCTCTCAGGATAGGGTGATCATCAGGGCTTGGTTTTGCACCTTCGATTGTTTTCAACACCTGTATTTCATATAGGGGACATCCCTTTCGGCAATACTTCCTCATTTGAAGGGTTGATATTTGTCTCACCGAGACCGGTTTTCGAATCCCTTGAAGGGTTATCCTTTTTCCTTCTTCGCTCACACATTCTAAGGTTTTATAGTAACAGTCCAGTTTGGCTTTATGGGCAGCCAGCCAGTCCATACCAATCAATAGATCGTATGATCCTAGGGGTAATACATTAAGGGTTTCTTGGGTGGGAAATTCACCCAACATTAATTGGCAGGCTGGTATGGCCTCTACCACCTTTCTTTTAGTGCCTGTGGCTAACTGTACCATCCATGGCTTGGTCTGTTTTCGTGGCTATAGATTACATTTATCAACATCTTTAGGGGCTATATAACTCAAATTTGAACCAGGGTCAATCAAAATAGACACCAGATGGTTGAAAATCATACCTTCTATTTCCACCACTAAAGCTTGGTGGTCATATTGGTTATTATCCAAGGCTGCATAAATCTGCGGCACACTCCTTGCCACATCGTTGACTGTGGTCACTTCCTGAAGGTTATAAAATTTCCGACTGTTCTGTTGTCGGTGTGGATAGTCTCTCCGGAGATGCTCTCCTCCACAATCCCAACATTCCAAAGGTTTCCTCTTTAGGTTATCAGTCCTTACTGGTATAGGTCTAGAAGTTATATTTCTGTCCACCGAGGGAAAGTTCTGCTAGAGTACACTCCAGGTTGGAAAGTTCATTCTATGGTTCTTCTTGTAGTTTTTCAATCCTGAGTATTTGATCCCCTTTTTCTGAAATCTTGAACCGCTCTTCTGGTTCCAGTCTCTGGGAGACTCTGCCCGATGCCCATATTGTTCATGACAATATGTTGCTTTCTTAATAGTGTGTTCTAAGGTCTTTGGCTCGTCAAATTCAATTCGGTTCCGGTATTCCTTGGGTAGCCCACTGATGAAGCGTTGTGTCTTCGCCTTCTCTGCTTTGATGTAGGGTACATATCTCAATAAGTCGAGGAATTTTTTGACATATTCTTCCATAGTAAGTTGTCCCAGTTTGTTTTCATAAAACTCTTTAGCCTTCTCGTTGAAATATCTTTCCGAAAAATACTTCTTCCGGAAGTACTTCTCAAACCGTTTCCAAGACAGGTCCTCCTCGCGGATCCCTTTCATATTCTTAATGTATTCCCACCAGATGGAAGCCTTTCAGTTCAGATTGAAAGTGGCCACTTGGGCCTTCAAATTCTTTGAAAAATCATGGACTCTGAAATATTTCTTCAGTCCGAGTAGCCAGGCCTCGGCTTCCTCTCCCTTTTTTATCTCACCGTCGAAAGAGGGAGGTTTGGCCTTTTTGAATTCCTCAAATTTATGACTCTTGGAAGTCTTTTGCTTATTCTGTTTTCTTTGAGAATAGGAACTGGTCCTGCTGCTGGAAGAGCCTTCGGAATCGCCATCTTCCTTCTCAGTGGAATCGTCTGGCATTGGTCCTTTACCTCTGGGGTGGACCTTTCTTGACGTGCTTCTCTCAGTATGGCCACTGATACGACCATGATTCTGCATCTCAGGTTCATGCTGCATTTGTCGCTGTAGGTCAGATAAGATCTGTAGTAAAACTGCATTAATTTTGGTTTGCTTTTCTTGTTCTTTCATCATCCTTTCATTGTTGGCCTTGCAGCTTTGCAATTCAACCATGAGACTCTTCACAGTCTCGGCTAGGTCTGGAGGGGTTCCTATTGCTCTTCTTTCGTCAAAATATTCGCCTCTGTTGTGGGAGCCTTCTCCCACCTCTTGGTGAGTAACCATACTCTGTGTCTGTAGATTCCCATGGCTGATTGTCTGTTAGAGTGAAAAAGGCAACGCTGGTTATTAGTCAAGAGTTAAATTCATTTTTATTTTTTTTTATAATTTGCGCATAAATTCATAATTCGTTCACATGCATACACAGTCGGGTTCTCATTTTCCAAGTTTTTAATCCTGGACAAGAGGGTTAAGTTAGGGGAGTTACTCCTCGTAGGAGTGCTTCGAACGGAGTTTATGCGCAACTCGTTCATGAGCCCAATCAGGCCGAGTGTTGTAACCATGCTCTGATACGACTTTGTAACATACCCACTACCTAAAGTCAAAATTTTTGGGGTTGATTTCTCAATGAAGAGAATCCTCGAAGCTTGCAGCATCAAAATGCCAATCCCGATCCACGGGTCTTTCATTCACCTATACGGCTCTCTTCACCTAACCGTGGTCTTTCCCTGATGACAATTTCAGGGTTTTCGGGGTTTCATCCTTTCTAATGTCGAGGGTTCCTATACTCTCGATTTCCTGATCTCTGATGAGCTCTCTTCTGGCCTTAGCCCCTCCTGGCTATGCCCTCTGGTCCATATGACCACTCTCATAAGATCGCAGCCTTATATCCTCCTATCGGGGTTTTGGACTTCAATTTACCGACGCGCTCCAATTCTCGCTAGCCCTCCAGTCTAATATCTTAGTCCACGTGACCTTTAACTCACAAGATCACAGCCTTGTCCCCCATCAGGGTTTCAGACTTTCCAATGTCAAAATGCAAACGTCCTCAAGACTCGCGATTCCTCGAATCCCGACTCTCCCCTATACTGATAGCTGGCCCACACAATGGCGCTCCCCCACTTCTCTGGTATGCTGACAGCTGGCTCCCACTCATCGGG
This sequence comes from Picea engelmannii, assembly GCA_009831015.1. NCBI lineage: Eukaryota > Viridiplantae > Streptophyta > Pinopsida > Pinales > Pinaceae > Picea > Picea engelmannii. The sequence continues at coordinate 214,567 of ML796172.1, forward strand.
GTTCCAAACTTCGCGATTCCAAAATGTATAAACACCTTGTCATCGGGATCCCCGATATCCCGATGGCCCAAACGCCGATCAACAACTTCCTGTCAGGACTTTCCCCGACGGTGCCGATTGCTGCCACGCGTCCTCCTCGGATGGACAGTCCCGATTCCTCCAGGATTTTGAGACTTGTGATGTCCCAAATCTCACGGCCTCAGGAACTCCGATTTCCCGATGCTGAATATCCCGACTCTCTACGGATTTTTGACACCTGTCCCCCTCCCCAAATGGATGGCTCATATTTTACCGGGATTTTCACTTCGGACTTCCCCGATCTTCTGTCCACGGGAATGTCGATATCCCAACTCCCGATAGTAAACCCTCGATCTCCGCCACGTGTATCCTTAAACGGACGGTCCAGATCTTCCCGGTGTTTCAAGACTTGAAGTGTCTTGATTTTCTTATCCTTGAGAATCTCGATATGCCGATGGATGGACTCCCGATGGTAACCCTCGGACAGCTCCGGTCTGATCCGACGGCTGATGGGTAATTGGACCAAGATCTAACGGTCTAGATCTGTTCTTCCTGTGCACACTCCAGAGACTAAAATCTGAGCATCTTAACCCGATCCAACGGCCGATGGGATTTCTGGATGAGATCCAACGACTGTCGATCTCCCCCTTCTATATGCTTAACTTGGTACACCCCGGACGTAGAAACCAACGGTCCAGGTCTCCCTCTCCAGCCGATCTGACGGTTCAGGTTTGTCCCACCTCACGCATTTCTTCCACTACTTCGTGGATGTGGAAAGATCAACGGTCCAAATGTTCTCATGGACCCTGGGGACCTACGATCCTGATTTCCTCACTATTCACGAAGATAGATGGAAAAAGGGCAAGGTGTGTAACGCTCTTATTACTTTCGTCAATCTGACGGTCGTGAATGACCATGGGTCTTCCGACAGGATCTCATTCGTCGATTTGTTACTTATCCCTATGCTGCTACTTCAGAATTTTAAGAGGGTCATTCCTCCTCATACAGGGTTATTAAGACTTGCACATTCAAGTCCTTTTTCCAGGTTCTTGGTAACCCTTCCAAGGGGGGGGATCTCTGTGAAGAGATCCATTCTGGGGCCTTCCTGGAGACGGGTAAGGGGAAACAACTTCCCAAAGATGGGCTAGAAGTCTGACTTGGTTCAACTTATGTGTAATTAAATTCCTTTACCAATCATAAGCAAAATTCATTCATTTTCTTTTATAAGCATATATCTACCCTTTCTTACCAAAACACTGCACAAACATTCTTTACTACAATCGTTCACAATTTCACAGTTTATGAGCATGTCCGTCAACATATGAATTTCAAGATGTAATATGTAAAACACTTATCAGGAATAACACCAGGAATGAGTGCAACTGCTGAGAGGGGTGCTCGTTTCCACCCAACCGTAGGCATAGCGACTCCCAGCGGATTTACCACTAGCCACCCCCGAGCTGAGACCACGATGCTGTGAGATTGTGTCTCTCTCTGTCTGCCAATGACCAGGAGAGAAGGTTGCAATCCTTCCTCTCTGCTATCACTCACTCTGCGTAATGCCAGAGTTCCCCTCGCGTCTCCCTCTCTGCAATCGCCTCTACCCCACGCCTTATCCTCTCGCAAGGTTGCGTGTGGCACGATTACCCTCGCACTAATCAGGCCTGACGGCTCTACGGATAGGTGGTTCACCTCCCCATCCCTCATTAAGCCATCAACCTGTCAGCCTGCAAGGCATTAAATTTCAGGGCCAGCAAGCCGCTTTTGGTTCCCCGGGCCAGTGGAGTCCAAATACGGTATTTAATTCTCGGTGAAATTTAACGCCACCTTTCCAGGTGCCTTCCACCGCCATCGTGGTCTCTTTTCTGCACATCCCCTCTCAGCAGTCTTGTAATAAATTCAAAATGTTATTCGCATTCATTGACCTTTTTCCTCAAGGTCCATTTACATCATATATTCACATTTATGAGTTTGCCATAGTTCTTGGCTAGTCCAGTTATATTTACAAGCTGGGGGAAACAGGGTGTTACAATGCTAATATCCATAATGGAACCATCAAAACTAGGCCATATCCACTATGTAAAGAACTTCCATCATGCAACAAAAACTTTGAAAAAATCTCATCTAGCATGTGCTTTGAATGATAAATATGAAGTGTTCATATTAGGTACCAACTATAACATCATGCAATTAGAATATCGATGCTCATATTGAAAACCTGTAAATATGATTGCAATTTCCTCATACAAAATAAAGAGTAACAGGT
>ML796172.1:221527-232981 GCA_009831015.1 Picea engelmannii
TCAGACTTAAAGTTTCGACAACACAAACAAATCACTAGATGGGAAAAAAAAATCCCCAGATGGGTATCAATATTTTGTAGATGGTATACTTAGATAGAATTATGGTTCAATGTCTTGCAGTTGAATCATACACATGATTAAGGAATGATATGTTGATTTTGAGAGAAATATTGTGGACATGTTGTTCAACTGGATGGTCATTTGACCTAGAAACGAATAGTTGGATCCTTTTTCATTGCATCTTGGCATTTGATTGAGTTATTAAGTATTTTCAAGGAAGTGTCTAACTTGCAATTGGTTCACTTTTCTTGGTTTGAAAGATCTATATTTGGCAGTTTTTTAGGCAGTTCTTCATCGAGTCTTAGCTCAAGAGCTTCAACATGAAGACTTGTAGATGATACCAATGCTTACTATTTTTCTGGTATTATTGTTTGAACCTATTATTGTGGTGGGTAATGTTAACTTCTGATTCATATACAATCATAAAGTCCTAGTACACCACCTTTGTATATTTCACATTATAGGATATAGTTTTTATCCTAAGTGTGCTTCTAGATTCCTATTTTTCCTCCTCCTACCTTATCTCCCGATGAGGTGTTGATGTGAGATAAATTTAGGTGGTTTCATTATTTCATTATATATTTCTATCATTGAAATGAATACAATGAGAATGTACATTAGATGGATTGAGGACTTTTACGCCAATTTCTTGTCTTGACTTGTCGTTCTATTTCTTATCATGTTTCTCGCTCAGATAACAATTATATTATGATTACGAATAACCAAATTCTTGTTAATAAAACATTCAATTCCTACGAGTAGAATGGGTGGAAGAAACATGTAAAGATAAAATATTTAGTGGTAACATTTTTGACAAAACAAAAATAAGTGAATTTTTTCATCACACCATAATCATTTCCCATATCATAGCAAGAGAAAGAAAAACTTTTGAAGCAAGAGACACACAACATAGAGATGCATAGATGGTCCTTTCGAGAGAACTTTAAATGATTTTGTAACATTCATAAGGATGTAAATGCCGAGACACATACTCAATATTTTACACTTTAATAAAAGTTAGAAACCACAAAAGTCATGAGCTCCCAAAATAACTCTCTATGGAGTTTAAATAATAGATACAAATTTGATGTTCAAGAACAAATAAAATGTGTGAAAAATTGGCACTACATAATGTTCGTGATACTTAAACGAGAAAATAAGAAATGTGTTTATCCTATTGGACTAGGATGGGACTCCCATGGACCATATATTAATGAAAGGCAACCTAGAAGAAAAAAATGAAGCAGTCAAAAATTAGCCTTGCACACAAACAAAATTAAAATTAAAAGATTGGGTGATTTACAAAATGAGAAAGAGGAAAACTTGAGGGAGTTTCTTCAAACAAGACTTACACTCTAAAAAATGGAATCATGGTATGGTAGTTTTTCCTCTCTTTATTTCTCATGATTCTTTGAATAAGTAGTTGCATATCAATCATAATTGTCATAAATGTTTCTTTAATCCTCAAGATCACAATGGGTTAGTTATTTCTTCTAACACACCCTTTATTCATTCTTGAATATACTCACATAACGGTGCTACAATTGTGTCATTTTTAACCCTAACCCCCAAAAAATCATCTCTAATACCTCTCAATATGGCACACTACTACTAGGCAATAGATGCTTGGTATTCATTCTTATTCACAAAACTAGCTAGACATTGTCGAATTTCATCTTATGGAAAATTCATGAGGTCATCAAATTTTCTTCCCCATGTGACTCTTAGTATACTTAATTTGTATTCCATCTGATCTCTAGTCAACTACATTGAATCTGTTATCAAGGGAGGGCCTTTGATTTCCTTTACAATATCATCCACCTTTAGAAATAAGATACTTCTCCTTGCCTCAATAGTTTCATAGGTGGTGATGAATTTCTATAGGGTATCAATCCTCCCAATCCAACCAACATGTATTTTCTTCAGTCTATTTTTAGAAGGAAAATCTTGCTTCTACCTTGTAATCTCATCCATTCTTAATACTCTTTCAATGAAGGTACTCACTGTGTTTTTATAAAAATGTTCATCATTTTGTAAATCCTTTTGAAATATATTCTTAAGGGAACAAACCCTTTTTGTCATGGCACCTCCTGTTGGAGTTACTTCACACACACCTAGGATTTATTTTTCCTAAGGTTATTCCTTGTTTATTAGTCATAATTTTTTTTTTGTAAGTAAGAAATATATTATATTAAGATCCTGTCAGAGGCAAAAAAGAGTTCCAAAACACAGTGTTAGGTCTGCTGAAATTACTGGGCTGCCCCAACAGAGGGGAAACCAACCCAGACAACATCTTAGTCATCTTAAACATAGTAATAAACCATAAAGAGTAATGTCTAAAACAAAGTGGACCTCCATAGAAAGAAGCAACCAGTTGACATGACTTCTAAACAAACAAAACCTAGACACCTGACGCGTAACCTGGCTAGGTGGTGTTGAGGTCGCCTGTCCAAGGTTCCTCTTCTACAATTGTCGTCCCATCCCCCCATTACTCCTCGGCCTACTCCTTCGTCTCAGCTCCACATTCGTGCCTCACAGTGTCTTTCTCATCCATGGCTGCGCTACCAGTTCTCTTCAAATACGACTCTGTTGCACATTGCATTACCACATCTCCAATCGTGGTAGTTGTGTCGTGTCCCTGTGTCGAAGTCACGCTCATCTTTGCCTCACCGTCGGCGGTGTCTGTGTCGGGTGCCTGCTTGAAGGTTTCTCCTTCCGGGGTCGAGAGGAAGGTCTCATACAGCAAGGAAAGGAGCTAGAGGAAGAGTGTGACCTTGTCATTCGAAAGTTGCAGTCGGAACTGCAGGTCCTCGACTCCCTGGCGAAGCTCGAATACTAGGCCGTATAGAATAACCAATTTGTCTTTTACCTGCTCGCCCGTGGTTGCGTCAAAGGGTGGGATCCCAGAACTCCCAGGCACCCACATCGGAGGTGGTGGCTCTTCACCTAAGGCTCATGGGAAAGCCAAGCGCTGAGTATAGTGCGGTTCAGTGCCGGAAGGAGCGAGGAGTAAATGTAGAGAAGAGCATGGCGACCGAGGAATCACTTCCAGGAAATTGATGCTTGCAGTCGGCAGATATGGATGGGTGTTTTTAGGCTATGCCTCTTGGAGGTGAAGGGAAGGTCCAGAGGGAGGCATATCGTGCGAGAAGAAAGAGGCTCGCCGAGGGCTCCAGGGAGAACCACGTCATGGTTTCCCTCTCAGATGCCACCTGTGCTTAGGCATCGATTGCCCGTAGCTAAGGTCGCAGGGATGGTCGTGGTATGGAGCCTCCAGGGACCAGGAGGTGCACTCATACGTCGGCCATGGCAGCGAGGGAGGAATCTCTTCCATCCACCAGCAAAAACAATGATCGGAGAATAACACCAGAGCCATATCAAAATGTGGAGGTCGAGTGCAATAACGACCCCTCCCATCGCCATTAGAGCACATTAATACCTCCGGAGGGTGGCAGACGGAGGCATGATCATATCACGTGGCTCCATGCCCCGTTGGAAACCGTCGTGCTCCTGCATGCGCCAGTTGGCACCCACTAACACCCCATCCGGGGGTGTTTATTAGTCATAATTAGTCATTATCCAATCTCCTATATTTTAGGGGAGAACATTCCATCTGGAGAATATTCTCTTTCAGTTGATACTTCAGTTTGACTAGTTGAGTTGAGTTTAGATGTTGCATTGGTTTTTTCACCATGCAACATTGGGATCATCACAAACTCACTACTCTTTGTTCAGTCAGTTAATTGAAGGCTAGTTGACTAGTTAACTCAACTAGGTGGTAGTTCACTCCCGTAACTGTCTAAGAGACTAGACTAGGTGGCAGTTCACTACCGTAACTATTGGTATGTGTCCAGATCAATCTAGACCACCACTATGGCTCATTAGTTACTCATTTATCCTATATATATTGTAAATTATTCACTCTTTGAGTGTGGAATATGGTTAATGAGAATTCTTTCATTCTTTCTCTCCTTCTTCTTCCTTTTCCAATTCTCTATGCAAATGTGTGTATTATTGTTTAGCTAGATCTATTCTATGCAGTTTCAACACATTTACACCTGCCTCTATGAAAATATATAGATATTCAATGGTTATGCCAAGTCTGTTATTAATATTCTCAGCAACATATTTTCTGCCACCCATTTACGGTTAAGAAACTTGTATGACCTTCGAGCTTGATCTGTTCAATTCTTTAGGAAACTCATCTGGGATGATTATAGACAAAGGTTGTCAAAATAATGACCTCAGCCTAAAAGAATCTTTAAGTTCACTTATTCTTTTCTTCAGTTTCACATTGTTAAGCTTCTATTCAATTATTGAGAGAGATAATGCTTCACTTATGGTTTGATGAAATATAAGAACCCCTGAGGGCCTCAAACCTTTAACCTCTATCTCATAGCTCCACATTCTTGTTACTATTTTGTATTTCATATTGACCCTCTACTTCTTAAATTTTTTATTATATTTAGCATGATGAAGAGTCACATACTCTTCCTCAAATCTGTTGGTCCCTCCTAGGCCAACTCTTCTACGATTAATTTACTCTAAACTGTTTGAATTTTTTCCCACGAGGGCACATCATTAACGTCATCGACTTTCATGTCTGCTACATTTTCTTTGAAACTCCTAGGGCCTTGAGTGTTACCTCCATATGGATTTTGTTTTCTCTTGGGAATAAGATTTATCATATGGTTATCTCCAATTGATGTTGAGGGGGGTCCCTATCATCTCCATCACCCGTGCATCCTTCATTATTATCTCTTTCTCATATATTGTCTTCTTGATTTTGGTGACATAAAGAGGAACTCTTATGGGAGTGACGAATCGAATGACCATCAACACCGGTTGTGGATATACCCCTCTATTTTTGTTGTGGCTATTTGATTTCTTCAAGGATATGGACCTCCTTCACACCAACATTTCAAATTTCCCATGTATTTGAATCATCACTAATGACTTGATTTTTCTTCTTGGGAGTAGCTTTTCTTGTCATGGCTACCACCTTAGCTTCAACATGGGTATTTTTGGGTCCCTAAATTAACACAATGTCATAGTTAATCAAAATCTCGTAGTAAAAATTGGATTGTGTAAACAACCATAATCTGATAACATATTCAATGATTTGGATGGTTTCACAAGACTAAGAGGGAAATTTCCACTTTGAGAGGGTTTCTAATTCCCTGGAAATGCTCATGTGTTCTTCAAATTAATCCAAGTGAAAATAGGACAAGCAACACGAGGTGGTCCACTCACAATTCAAACATGGCACCAAATGCATATATCTCGATCCAACTCATTGGAAAATCAAATTGAGACTGTGTGAGAAATTTCATGTATCCTATCATGAAATTCCTAATGCTAGAAGCACAAATTTGATGGGAAATGATAAAGGAAAATACAACACTCTATTGTTGAGAATCCTTTGTTCTTCATTTTCTATTGTAACTATTGAAATCCACATTTCATAGCACACATGTGCATTTATATATGGAAACCATTATATAAGTAGTAGTTTTAAGAGCTTATGTTTGGAGAACAATTGTTGTAACAAATGATTTCAGAGTAAAGTAGTGGAGAACTTAGCTAAGTGATTTAGGCGCTAGGGTTAGGGTTACTTATGATATGGTGCACCACATTGCCCCGCAGGGGAACCATGCTATCGAGTGAGGGAGGGCCGAGAGGCCCTTCCTACAGTGTTGTAACTGCTCAAGGAAGAAATAAAGGCATCTCTAAGCGCCCATCATTCGAACCTCCCCCAGATATTTGTTCACAACTCATTTCTAAGGGGACTTTCAAGATCGAGACATGGACATAGATTTAGGGAAAGCCACACCTGCTATACCAGCTATAAGTTTGGCTCAACCTTGGGTACCAGGGAAATGCATCCCGCAAGCATCGCAAGCCACTAAATACATTGTAAGCACACCCCGAGTTGAGGAACAGAATCAATACATGAGAGATTATTCCCTAATCGACAAATTTTTAGGACTCTGGCCCTCAGAGAAGGAACTAGTCAAATAAATATACCAATGGTGGAAGCCAAAAGGCCACTTCTATCTTCAGCTAGGATCCAAAGGGTTTTTCACCATAATCCTGCACAACCTAGAAGATCGAATCAGATCTTTGATGATGGCCCATATTTCTTCAATTCAACGGGTCTTTTTTTGAGATTTTGGACAAAAAAATTTATCCCTGAACTAGAGGACTTTTCCCACGCCCCGATCTAGTTGAGGCTATATTTCTTTCCACAAGAGTTATGGCTTGAAGAGGTCCTGACAGGCATTGGAAACACAATAGGAGTGTATGTCAAATCCTCAGAATCCACTAAGAAATGAAGGTATACCTCCTACGCATGAATATGTGACTATCTTAACATTGCTAATCCACTACCAGGATCTATCATTTTGGAGTACCAGGATGAGGATTGGATGCAAACCATCGATTATGAACACATTTCGTTCATATGGCACAAGTTCCATGAGCACGGGCACCTCTTCAGGGACTATCCCCTCAACACACCTAGTAAGGAGGGAAACCCAGACGCAAACAAAGACAAAGAAGGGTTCATACAGTAGCAGGAAAATGCAGACAAGGAGAAAAGTAGCCAGTAGCCCAATATGTCAAGGAGCTAACCACAAGAAACCAATACATGATTTTGCAGCAACAACCAGAAGGCTTGGAAGCCTCGCAAGCCCCACCCTCAAAGAAAACACCCCCTAATCATGAGAAAGGGTCGGTGAAGGCAACTCAAGTTCCCACCCAACCCATCCCTACTACCAGCTTGGAAACTGCAGCATTGGAACCCTCAGAGGCAGAAGATGAAGATGTGGAAATGGAACTGGATGAGCAGGATCTCGTTGGAGTAGACCTGGAGAACCCAGAACACACATATAGACATCATAAAATATTTACCATCCCACCATATCAACTAAGAAAAGTGCACAAAATCTTTCTCAACTCATCATCCTGATCTACAACTAGATCTAATGCAAGCTTAGGAATCCAGGGAAATGCATTGAAAGAATAGCATAAACCTCAGAAGGATGAAAAGAGAAGAGGGTAGAAATCCACCAGCAAGCTCATTTAGGAGATAGGACACTTCATGGTCAACTCAGGTTAGACACATCTGATATATGACAGTTTCCCACCTCTTCCCCCCCACCCCTCCTCATGAAGATCATCTCCTAGAATATAAGGGGAATCAACGGTCATAGTAAACAAAGACTACTAAGAGATATGATCATTGCATAAAAATTGGATATCATGCTACTTCAGGAAACAAAATACGCCATAGAAGAGATGGACAAGATACTTCCTAGTTGTTGGAAGCAAGGAAGAGGCATATAAATAGTGGAAATGGGAGAAACAGGGGGTTTATCTCTCCTCTGGAACCCGAGCTCAATCACTATGGACAACTTCTTCACAACCAAATGGCCCATCATGGCGACATATTGACTCATTGGCTCCAACAAGCTAGGTTATATAACAAATGTCTATGGACCAGCCAACTCAAGGGAAAAACAGGCCTTCATGCGCAACTTGGAACATCATGCCACTATAATAGTAGGGAACATATGGATCCTAGGAGGTGACTTCAACATGATTTGTAACCGAGATGAAAAAAGAGGAGGCACACGACGAATTAAAGCAGATTCGGTAGAATTTCAATGCCAAATCGATAACCTAGGCCTGGTAGATCTAGACAAATCCAATGGCACCTTCATCTGGTGTTATCAGACTAATCAGTAGGTGTGGACACTAACATATCTCCCTAGATCCACCTAGATATAGAACAAAATAGGACATGACATGACTCTTTCCCTAAGTTATGACCATTGAATTAGCTAGTAAGGAGGAACAAGTGGCATACCTTTGTATCGCTTCCTTAAGTCTTCGTTGCTCCTGCTTCACTCTGGTGCTCTCGAGAGGTCAATACAAAGACAAAACAAACCAACCAAAGTGAAGATAGAAAAATGTATTCAATCTTCAACTTATGCATATGATCAAGGAATTACACAATAAAGTAAGAATGACTTTATGGGAAAAGGACATGCCATTGTATCATATTAATTGAAAGTAGAAGATACAACCTGATTTCCTTGATGTCGCAAGATTCCTTTCGGTGAATCTTGCTTCCAACACACACACTTGTTCTGTACTTGCATGAAGAAGATCTGATTCCTCTTGATAGACATACTAGAGTCTCCAAGCTTTTGTTCAAGCAGGGTTCTTCACACAATTCCTTCACCAATTCTTCAATTAATCTTGCTTAACCTTTTCCATGAGAATCCTTTCAATATATAGGAGAGGGTGAGATGGTTTAAATGGATGAGAATGATCCCACCAAATAAAAGAAGCCAGTAAAATGAAAACCATATGAATGCCAACTCATTTTCTAGAAGATTCCCTTCTAGAACCCTCGAGACTTCTTCTCTTTTCCAAGCTTAAAAACAAGTTCGCACCCTGTGTATAGAGAAACCTGTGAGAAGTTCACACCCTAGATGAAGGTGGCCTGTGAGAAGTTCAGACCCTAGATGAAGGTGGCCTGTGAGAATGGGTCATTCTCACATCCTAGGCCATAAGAAGCCTATGAACTCACTTTGAAAATATGTTTTCTGGATGGAGATAAATGCCACTTTTCTCAGGAGAAAGTTCTTGTTGGGAACCTGAGTAAACCATTGTTAATACATCACCAAGATGATCATGTGTAATAGAATGCTCCCCAAAGTATGAGGTCGAAATCAGTGACAACTAGAATAGTTTGTAAACTGTGTGTGTGTGTGTTGGAAACCAGGAGCACATATAATCGGAAACCTGCAAACAACCAAGCATCTGCAAAATATCATACTAGTTCTAAGGTAGGCATTCCCATACTAAAATCACAGACATATGACATCATAAACATAGGTCATGGCCACCAATCATACACCGTGGATCCATTCCATCAAAATATCGCATAGCCACCAAGAATACACTGTGGACCCATGCAAGAAGAGTCGACATAGCCACAAGACATACATAGTGGATCTATGTGTCAGCAAATTATACATATTCCATCACAACCTAGATCAAAGAGATGAGATCTAGGGTCTTCAATCCCATCACCTAAAAGTACGAATCTAACCATGTGATTACATGTGCTAAATTCGAATGTGGTAGAAACCACTTGATTACCAGTCATTGATGAAACCGTTAACAAGTGAGAGGGAAATCACCATTAATGTCAATGACTCCCAAGGTACACTAGTACAATCCACTAAATGTGAATAAATGAGTTGAGGTTGAACATTCGACAGAATCTCCCGATCAGGGGTCAATGATGAAAACCCACTTTTGAAAGCGAGGAAACCTACCATTGAGGCATGCAAGTTCCAAGGTAACAAATAATTTCTAAGTCTTGTTTCCGAATAATGAGATGGAGTCGACAGAACAAAACTCATCACAGGAGGGCCTTGATGTATCCCCCATCAATGACACGAAATGAGTAACAGATTTTGAAGGTGAAACAGAGTATGATGTAAGTTGAAATGGACACAGGGAAGGCCGACACGGAGAGAATGGACAACTGCAGATGGCCGACTCAATAGAGGTTTTGGATGAACTTCTCTTGAACATATGAATGACACGACCAATGATTCGGCAGCACTAACTCAGAGATGACTCAGGATATGACCTTGTAGCAAGTTGAATGAGAGACAAATGGATTTCCCAAACCGGCTTCAGATAATGAACAAGGGGGTGTCATGTTCAAGAGCGACACTTACTGCCAATAATATGAATACGAAAGCATATCCCTTTCCCAAATTCTCCCCCACCATCTCTGGCAAGTACCTCTTTATTTTTACGCAAGCTTGAGGAGGATAACATATGCTTGTTGATGTAAGCTCATCCTTCAGATGAGTCCCTCGGAGTATGTTTAACGAACCCTAGGAAGGAGTGGTTCGGTCTCATTATGGGTCTTTTGATGTTTGTTTAACGAGTCCAAAGATAGAAAACTCGAAGGTTTTTCATGATTATAGAGTCTGGAAAAACACTCAAAAGAGAACTCTCTCAGTTTCTTTTTCGTAAAATAGTCTGATGAGACCGAAAAAGAGAGAAATTATTGCTCAATAGATGCTTTCTTCAAAAAATTTAATGAGCGTGAAAATAGCAAGATCGCTCGACAATCTCTTCATGTTTAGAGAGTCTAAAAAGAGCTTAAAGAGTACTCCAGGGGGTTCCTTTTTCGTATAACCTTGTTGAGCCCAAAAAAGTGATAAAAGTGTGCCCGATTACGTTCTCATGTATTTTCGAGCGTGAGAATGGACAAAGACCAAGCTTGAGGTTTTGTGCAAAAAACCATAAAAAACAATTTAAACATGTGATGAAAAAGAGAAAATATATGTATCCCTACATATGGACGTCGAAGTTGTCATGTCTGCAAAAATTCGCACTCATAGGGGTATTAGGCATTATGTTTGATAAATAAAACAATTATACAAACCAACAAAAATGGTAAAAAGTGAATATAAGTGGGTAATAGTTCTTTTACCATAGTCATTGTAACTTTGCCAAGATTTTAGCCCAAAACCCCTCTTTTGCCCCTAAATTTCAGTGCTCGATTGTGGAAGGTACGAACAACCATTTGGTGAACCATCTCTGGTAGTGAGGTAAGCTCCTTGTCTTCTATCTTTTCATGGTTCAATTTTGTATTTTCATTGGTAAATTTTAAGTTTTTGAGCTTGTTTTAGGGCTCAAATTTGCGCTCAGGCATTCTCGCATGCTAGCCACATGGGACCTACGAGAATGCATGATTCTCACAAGTGGCCCCAAAGGCACATGCGAGAACCTCACACTATGCCAAAGGGGCACCTGCAAGAACCACAAAATGAAAAACTTCTTTAATGTTTGCCCAATGAAAAATGTACCAAGGGTTGAAGAGAGTTGTTGACCTTCTTCTTATGGTTCTTGTGCAGGCATTTGGCTGTCATAATGGTTCTGGAATGGCGTGAAAGAGAGCATGAAGAAAATGATGCTATTGCCAGGAATAACCTGGGTATCATTGCCTCTTTGTGAGACTGTGGTCTTGCAAGATACCAGATATATAAAATATGCAGAAAAGAAACGAAGTGATAGAAATGATAGAATAACAGTAAAATATCCAGCATAATCTTCACAATACACAGAAATGATATACGAAATAGCAACAAAAATAGCACTTTGAATTAGATAGCAATGTTCATAGGCCTCTGCGAGGGGGCAACCTCTAGTAGAGCAGCGCTCTATTACAATAATATCCAAGCTAGGGTTCCCATACCCTCGACTCCTATTTATACTAAAAAGAAGCATCTAGAGGAAGATCCTTCTAGAAGCGGAAGCTTCTATTAGGTCTTCTTACATCCGCCTTATTCTATT
>ML796172.1:237775-248590 GCA_009831015.1 Picea engelmannii
ATGAAATGCTAGAAATGACAGAATAACAGTAAAATATCCAGCATAATCTTCACAATACACAGAAATGATATACGAAATAGCAACAGAAATAGCACTTTGAATCAGATAGCAATGTTCATAGGCCTCTTCGAGGGGGCAACCTCAAGTCGAGCAGCGCTCTATTACAATAATATCCAAGCTAGGGTTCTCATACCCTCGATTCCTATTTATACTAAAAAGAAGCATCTAGAGGAAGATCCTTCTAGAAGCGGAAGCTTCTATTAGGTCTTCTTACATCCGCCTTATTCTATTTTATTGAAAGGTCTTATTAATATTGACCTTTATTACATCCGAATACATTGATCTACCTATGTGTGGGTTAGGACCTTAACAGGTCTCCTGAAATGCTTTCAGATCCCAGGTATGAGGGCCCAAGTCAGGTTGTTAGAGTACCTCGTTCATGTGTGGGATGTGGACCAACAAGTATTCCACATAGCGGTCCACACATTGTCCTTGGATATCGAGGACGTTTATTTCCTGACAGGACTGTCACGGCATGGGTACCAGGCTAGATTGACTGGTAGCCGAGGTGGTGGGCTGCCTATGAGTGAATATTGTTGTCAGTATTGTGTTCCAGAGGCGAAAAGAAGCAAAGGGAAAGTGGCCATTTGGGGGGTCCAGGATTTGACCCTTCGCACTATTTTGTTCACCATTGCTCATATGGCTGGGAGTGTTGCTCCACACATGGCTCTCCAGAGCTACTTTCAGTATGCCATAGAGTGTACTGAGCCTTAGGTATTTAACTGGTCAGACGCAGTCCTTCGTAGTGTGAAGAGGCAGTTGACTAAATGTAGGAGAGGCGACCTGAAGAAATTTGGGTACGGGTCATTGTTGGTGTCCTTCTTTCTTGAGAGGGTTCCCTTGCTGAGGTTGCAGGTTGAGTGGAGTTTACCGGCTCCAGAGGATCCGAGGATGTTGAGGTGGTGTAACCTCATGGCCCGACATGTAGCTGGGTCAATCATCAAATACAATGATTCCTTATTTGACTTCCGAGGGGATTCAGACTTGGCCCTGCCCGAGGGTGATCAATGGAGAGATCTAGGTAAGAAGTACACATTTTTTACTTTTTAAATGTTTTTGTGAATTTTATCATATGCAAATGTTTTTATTTTTGTCCAAGGTCTAATTACAAAAAATATTTTTGATGAAACAGATGTGGGGCCTTATCGACCTCCAGGTACTTCTCCTATTTAGCGACGAGGAGAGGTGGCTCTAGTGCCACGATGGGATGCTGAAGATTATGAGGCAATGGAACAAAACTTAAAGGGTTTGACTACAGACATTTTGGACATGCCTCTTGGAGAGGTCCCGCAATGTTACCAGCGTCATACAGTGGGCGTGTCAGAGTCTATTGGATGACTTCTTTGTAGGGTTGCACGGGAAGTCATATGTTACCGTGAAACGTCATCCATGACGTTACTTTGTAGAAGCTATGAGCTTCATATTTTGAAATTTTGGTCCTTCGATAGAACTTTTTTGTAAAAAAAAAATTGATCGTTATATATACATATGGCTTCTACCATCTTATATTGTGTTGTGTGATACTTATGTGATTGATTTATAAATGATCCAAATGTCTATCTAATACATAGTTAGCTAATGCATCAGTTAATGTATTTAGACATCTTGGAATATGTTGATACTCAATATAATCAAAATGACGTTCCAAGAGGCGAATTCGCAAATATACCCGTAACAAAGTAGGACTTTGAATAGCGTAGACATTACTTAACTATAGTACTACGAGCTGTGAATCGAGTCGCACAACCAAATGATGGATACCGAGTGAGATAACATCAATCAACAATTTGATAATGGTGCTATACTCTGTAATATTGTTGGTCGCACGACCGAGGCACACACCTCGTAGAGTGATAATTTTGTTTGTAGGGGCGTAAATTGCCCATGCAGTAGAAGCAAGGTTCTGAGTACTATGGCTAGTGCCATCAGCAAAGCCAATGTGGGGTAGTGAAGACTCCGACATCTGGAAACCAAACACAATGTAACATAAGGGTAGAGACTGGATAACGAAAAAAACATACTACAGTAACACACAAGAAGTATGATACAATAAAATACAAGTACTCGTGCACATGTGATCTTATGCATAGTACTTCTTTAAGTACAACCCATTTTTGGGTTCACTCAAATGGATACCGTCATAATCTACTAACTCGTAAGCTCCTTTCTCCAAAACTCGTCTAACGATATAAGGACCTCGCCACATGGCTTCGAATTTTCCAGCTCCTAGCATATCTCGATCTTGTTTGTAGAGGAGAACCAAATATCCTTTGGAGAAGATGCAAGGCTTGAAATGTTTGTTGTATTGGGCCTTGACACATTTCTTCTATGTGTCTATGACTAGGGTAGCATCGCATCGAGTTTCGTCTAATCGCATGAGATACAACAAATGTTTTTCCTCTGCAGAAGTGTTTGGTAGGAGTTCGACGACTATTTTTAAAGAGGGTATCTCACATTCAATCGAGAGGATGGCTTCTAGACCATAGACTAACTGGAAAGGTGTAAACCCAGTAGCGGACTTAACGTACGTCCGGTAAGCCCACAATGTTGAAAACAACATTGTGTGCCAACTTGTTTTGTGAATCCCTATCATTCATTGAAGCATGGTTATGAGAACTTTATTAATCACTTCGACTTGGTCATTGACTTGTGGGTAATAAGGCATTGAGTTTTCATGGCGAAGACCCAACTTTTCAGTGAGTTCAGACATCATGAAGTTTCTAAAGTGGCTACCGTGATCAGTGATGATAGCCTGAGGAACACCAAAACGAGCTATGATGTGATTGAAAATGAATAATGTTGCGGTCTTTCCAGTATTGTTAAATGTCGGCATCGCCTCGGCCCATTTCGTAAAATAATCTACAACTACAATAATGTATCCATGCCCCCCAACCGAGTGGGGGTGACATGTTATGAAATCGATACCCCATTTCGCAAAGGGACCAATGGAGACCATAGGGTGAAGAGGAGCAGGATGTGATCGTATATTATGATTATAGGTCTGGAAAGTGTGGCATTTTTGGACGACAATTATGCAATCGTTAAATAAAGAAGGTCAAAAATACCCTGCTCATAAGATCTTCTGGGTAGTAGCATACCCAGACATATGACCACCACAGGCTCCAGAATGACAGTCATTTAAGGCTTCCTCGGCTTCATCGAACGTGAGGCAACATCGAAAAAATGAGTCAATCCCACGACGATAAAGACTATCCCCGAGGATAATATATTGATGGGCTTGGTAGTGTATTCAATGTCGGTCAGTACTGGACAAATTGGGCTGGAAAATCTGGGTTTGGAGATATATGATGATATCGCCATACCAAAGATCATCGAAAATAATTAGGAAAAGGGATTCATCAGGTAATGAATCGGCTGCTACATTTTCCGTTTCAGAGTAGGGAAAGTTGCATATCAACTCGGTAAACACTAAGGACTTCTTGGACTTAGCCCGTTCGAATTCCAAGTCAAACTCCTGGAGTATCATGATCCATTTGGAGTATTTTCCCCCTAGCAATTGACATGTGAGAATGTGTTGCATAGGGTTGCAATTAGAAATTATCGTAGTCTTGCGAGAGAGGATATAGTGCCAGAAACGTTGAACTGCTTGGATGGCTGCCAAGGCCAGTTTTTCGACATGTAAATACTTGGTTTCGATATGCATTAGACTTCGCCTCAAGTAATAGATAACATTTTCATAATGAGAATCATCCTCTTGGACGAGAACCATAGCGATGGTGTAATCTGAGGCTGTGAGGTAGAGGAAATAATCGCGACTGTAATCGGGGGGGAAGAGAAGTGGAGCACGGTTCAGGGACAGTTTCAAAGCTTCGAAGGCTTTGTTTGCGATGGTATCCCATACGAACTCAGACCCCTTTTTGAGTAGTTGCATAAATCCAAGAGTTATCTCGGCGTAGTTCAGGATGAAACGACGAAGAAAGTTTTCTTTCCCTTGCAAAATTTGTAACTGGCGAAGTGTAGAAGGAGGAGGGAGATTGAGAATCACCTTGACCTTTAAAGGATCTACCCTGATCCCTTGAAGTGAAACAATAAAGCCTAGAAGTCGATTGGATTCTACGCAAAAAATGCATTTGTGAGGATTCAAGCGTATATGGTAAAACTGACAGTGGAGGAAAATGGCTCAGAGGTGGATTGGATGATCGACCTGGTGCATGGAATGAGCTGGTAAGTCATCAAGATATGGCTAGACGATGTGCTTGATATCATGGAAGACATAAGACATAGCGCGCTGAAAAGTTGCGCCAGCGTTCTTTAGGCTGAAAGGAAGTTTTCGATAGGCGAAAGTGCCCCAAGGACAAATGAAAGCGGTTTTGGGTTGATCCTTGAGAACAATATTGATTTGATTATATCTGGAGAAACCATCCATCAGAGAGAAGATTTCTCTTTCGGTGCAATCATTGACAATCTGATCGACGAAAGGGGTAGGAAAGTTGTCTTTAGGACAATCTTTGTTAATATCCCTATAATCAACACATACGCGGATTGTGCCTTGTTTCTTGTCGATCGTGACAAGATTGGAAACCCAATCAGTGAGGGCCACCGGGTAAATAAAGCTGGCTTTGAGAAGTTTCTTGACTTTGAGCTTGATAGCAGCCTCTTTACGTGGGTGAACTGGACAAAGGCATTGTCGGACAGGTTTAGCATCTGGGTATGTGGATTTGGGAACGGTGGAAATAACGACAATGTTCAACGGGGTCGAGATCTGTTGGTAGCTCTCAATGGTTTGCTGTTCCAGGAAGAGGATGGAATGGTGATGTCCATCATTCCAAGGGGTGTCTTCCATGACAGACATAATCATCTCATCCATGGGAAAAATGACATGGAAAGGATCTGGAGATAAATCACCAAGAGAGGGGGTAGAAGGGGTCGTCGATTGAATGACCTGATAGGAAGATTCGACCGGACTTAAAGGCATTTCATCACCATAATGAAGATGATCGTCGGGATCGGGTACCATCCATGGGTCGTGAGACATAGGGGTTCCATGAATCGAGGTGGAGATCATGTTGATTGAAGTGACAGATGAGTGTGGAACATCAGGTGGTGGAATGGGGAAGGTACCCATTAAAAAAGAGTCTTTGAGAAGACATACATCGACATTCTCGTAACCCGGTGGGGTTTTGGCGATGAACGGTATGTTTCTAGTGCATGTATCTGAGTTAAATAAGGCTAATTGGTCGATGGTAATTACCTTTACTTGATGTGGGAAACGTACAACATGAAAAATAGTCGACACAACTGGGCACATGGAATTGATCCAACTATGGCCAAGCAGAAGATTGTAATTGAGAGGAGAGTCAAAGACTTCCACTTTGAATTGGACTGTTTTGCCTTCTAGCGTGATTGGAAATGAAGGAAGGACACTGTAAGGCTTAAAACCAGAGCCATTGAAGGCTTTGAGTGTGTTATGGGATTCATTCAAAGAGGGATAGCCGATGGATTTCCAGCAGGTAACAAACATGACACACGTCGAGGCACCCTCGTCGATAATGGTTCTACAAATGTTTTTTTCGGAGACAATCACTTGGATTTGGAATGCGAGTTGAGGGGGTAACCTTGGAATGTGATCTTCCAAGTAAAAAATTATTAAATTCGTGTCCGTCGGGTCGATTCCACCGATAGTTTTCAACAATTCCTTCCGTTGTGTGGGACAACTTTGAAGGACTTCGAGGGATAATATCACGGAAGGTGATTGGGCCAGATCTTCAACAATGTTGTAGTTCTAGGCAGCATGAGCATGAGGATTGAAATCCGATTTCCGAACGATGCCCTTTGGAGGGGGGAAAAGAACTGTGTCAAGGCTCGGTCGTTCGAGCTGAAGAGGACCATTGGTAGGTGGAGTCGTGGGAGATGGTTGGACCAATGAAGGAGGTATAACATCAACCTTCTCCTTAGAGGGAGAATAATATTTGGCTCGAGTGGTAAGTTCGATGTCATTCTTCTTTGAATCGCCAGTACACATTAATACATAGGACGTAGTAGAAGGGGAAGGTTAGTCATGAATGACCAATTGGGCCTGTTGTTGAGAGGGGAAGGGTTGGGACAAAACGACCAGAGTGGGTGGTTTCAGGGCCCCTTGAAGGAACTTAGTAACCTCGGCACGTCGTGGACAATCCTTCATGTAGTGATCATCACCACACATAAGACAAGGGTATTGAGGTTTGCACTTATCCCTATCGTCAACAAGTGGATATTTGTTTCTCTCTGCTTGAAAAGTATTTTTTTCCTCCTTATTCTTACCCTTTCCCTTTCTAGATTTTCTTTTACTGGCTGGGGTAGATTGAACCACATTTACCTCAAAAGTCTTACCGGTGGGAGGGGTAGGAGACAGAGCATTTTGAACATTAGAAGAAGTGGGTTTGGGGTTGTTGCTTGAGGTGGAATGTGGTTGGGCATGGAAAGTGCCAATCACACTATCAGTTGCATGAGAAGCAACTAGAGTAGTTGAAGTGGTAGAAGTGGAAGGACGAGGTGCATCAGGGAGTAAGTCGTAAAGAGTACCCATTTGTGAGTAAACAAGGTCAAGGTATTGAGCACGACTTATGGCCTATTCTTTCGTGACAACTCCACGCATGGTGATGTCATGTCCGATGTCATTCACAAATGATTTTGTGAACCACTCTGCCAACAACTGATCGGGAAGTTCGAGTTTGATGAGACGTCGTTTCTGTCACCACACATGAATGTGATCGGATATATGAGTGGCTTTGTTTTGTTTGAAAGAACTCAAGATCTCAGTCCCTGTTTCATAATAGATCGGTAACTGATAGTGGGTGAGGAAATCCATAGCTAGGGTGTTGAAGTCGGCAAAGAAACCTCGTGGTAATTCTATATACCACTTCGCGGAAAAACCTGTGAGATTTCTTTGAAAAATACATAAACGATTAAAGTCATCCATCAAGGAGCTGGATGAGCACCAAAGGTGAAAAGTAATCACGTGATTGTTTGGGTCCTCTCCTGCTTTGCCATCAAATTTAGGGATGTCAGATGGTAGCTTGGTTGGTATAGCGGGCCATTGGGGAGAGTGATGGATTGGATCATTTAAAATCCTCGACAGATCCAGGAGGTCCAAATTGGCTAAGAAGGGCAACTGTCGATTCACATGTGGGTATTGGTGGCTTTGGGGAGGGAGTCCCATCGAAAAACCAGTGGGACCATAAGCAGTCTGCATATAATGTGAAGACCTAGGCAGATTCAGTGGTTGTTGTGGAGGAAATTAGCTCATGGGATTGTATCCTTGAACAAGGACATGATTTTGAGCATTAGAGGCCCAAATAGGATTGGACGTACCTGGATATGGTTGGCCTATACTAGGGGGTATAACGGATGTAGCTGGAAGCTGTTGCACCCCAGTCGATTGAGGATTATGTTGTATCAGATGGTTCCAATACTAGGCCAAGGATGGAGGTATGTTTTTTCTGTAGGGTGGGGTCGGCAGGGGTTGTCCTCAAATCAGGGGTTGAGTTCCAATTAGGGGTTGTGTTCCAATTGGGATTTGTGTTCCAATAGGAATTTTCCCTACAAAGGAGGGTTGAGTTAAACCTCCTTGGTGAAATTGTCCACCAACAGGAATCTGGTAATTTGGTGTGAACGATGGAATGGTGCCATCGATAGAAGATGGAAAAGGTCCTCTGAAAGGGGGTTGAGGAAGTGTCGAAATGAAATCGGGAGGAGAGTGCCTAGAAGAAGAGGTACCACCAGGAGTTCCATATGGGGTTTGCATAGGAGTGGGAATAGAATCATTCAACACACAGTATCCAGGTGGAAGTGTCGGGGTGACATTGGGCGAGAGAGGTGTGCCAATGGGGGATTGACTAGCCATTGTAATCCCGATGTGAATACTCATAGTATTTGTGTAATGGACCATTTGTAAACATTGGGTCAAGATGTGGTCATCTCGTGGATCTTTTGTACCACGAAAATAATAAGCAGTAGTAAAAGGTACTACGTCTGGGTCAAAGGTTTCAGGGAACATAGGTGAGATGGTGATATCAACGCCTGCTCCAGAACCAAAGAGATCCCATCTAAAAATACCAAAAGTCCAAAAATGATCTTGGCCCTCAGGTCCTGGAAAAGGTCCAGTCGGTGATCCAGAAGACAAAACAGCTAAGTCTCCAGAATAATTTACTCACATAATACGCCTCTCAGAATCAGGGTGAAGTCAAAAGTCCTCTCGAGAACTAGTAATTCGGAATCGTTCTAAAGAGTCAGTTCTTTCCACTTGTGGAGTGGTGACGTCTTGGACCTCACTCTGTTGAGGAGAGCCCTCTGGTGAGATTGTAGGCAAGGGTTGAGAACCTTCCAGATTTTCTGGGGGTAAGCCCTGCATTCTACGTGAATGATGTGGAGGGTCTATTGTGAATGAGTTACAAACTTACGAAGAAAATCCTATGGTCAACTTGGGTAAACAAACAACATGTGGTAGTAAAAAATCTAGGAAACAACACCAAGCAAACAAGACCTTCTAATTCTGAAGTTATTAGTTGGTGATGAAATCCAATGTCACAATAATGAGATGAGAAGGGGATGGGCTAGGGTGGAAAAGTCATGTTGATGACCTGCTTAATGGACTTACACCCTGGTGCAAGCTCCCACACATAATCATGGGTATACCCTCCAAGGATCCTGAGTGAGTTTGGCCAATGTTGATTCCAGGTACCGTGAAGACTCGCCCCTTCACAGTCACCTTGTGTAAGATCCTAAGAAGATAGGCCACTAAGGTTACCACCAACAACAATAAATCCTAGGGGGATATTCGACAGTCCGATCCACATGCAAGGGCAGGGTATCTAGCCTGAAATCAGCTTGAGAGGATTCCACTCATCATTGTGGGTATACCTCCAAGTGACCCCCATAATACATGCAATCTCTACACTAATATCAACAAAGCAGGGTGAGTAACTCTGTTAATATCAATGCGACCTCGAGTTTGACCCTTGTGTGAGAAGGGCTTCCCAGGAAAAAATGTTGTAAATGGAATTTGACACTCCTTAACACAAGATGCTATTGTGTGTTTTCTACTTTGGAGAGTGTATCTCTCTACCTATTCCAAAGCTCTAGCCTAGCTAATTGTTGGTGTAATAGAGTCCTAGAAAAGAGTTACTAGTTAAATTTTAAAATTGTGCAATATTATGAAGGGTTGTTGTTACTCAAAGGAAACGGAGATGAAACCGATGTTGTGTGAGACTCTGACCTAGCAATGCATAGATAGGAATGAAAGATATGAATTTTCGTTCGATGAATCCTATGTACAGGAGGGAAAGAGAAGTTTTCTGGAACAATCTTGAACTACGATATGCAATCTCCTTTAAAATGCAATATCAATGAATCACGTAACAATGACAATTCTCTATTTGTTCAATTTCAACAATTGGTTTCCAATATTTTCAAAATGTAAATGATTTTAAAAATAAAAATGGTTTTTACTTTTCAAAAAGAACCACCATGGTGGTGAAACTAAGGAAAACCAATAACTGACAAATAAGCAATAAACAAAACCCAAACCAATCATTCAATGAAGACAAAAATGACAAGCAGAAAAGACTAGTCTTTTCAATTGCATGAGAACAATGATTTTCCAAGTAATGAGCAAATGAGAAAGACAAACAATCCCAAATTTCAAATCGATCACTAGCTCCTAACCAAACAAGTACTCAGATTCAAGGATCAGAGATTATATCCTTGCTAAGAAAAGTCAAGAGATGAGAGTTGAGAAACATATGGATAAGAAGAGCCTTTGATTTCTGAAGATTGATCGTGCAAAAAATCCAAAGTCAAGAAACAACCAACCAATGGCCCAAGAAGTTCTTTTCAAACACATATACAGATCTGGGCATCTGAGCATACAAAAGCCTTAATTCAAAAAAATTTAAAAATGGGTTTGCAGGCTATCAGTAATGTACAGTGTGAGAATGGATCATTCTCGCAGGATAGTCACAAGGAGAGTGCAAGAATCTCTCACTGTAATGAAAGGCAGGGTGCGAACACAAGGGGTTCTCGCAGGCCACTGAGGGGTTCAGTGTGAGAAGGCCTGAAACTAGGCAAAATTTTGGAAAAAGACAAAAAATTTGAAGGGACTTCTGGACCTAGAGAGTCTGTCAGGGTTTCCTGAAGACTCAGAGATTGATAGAAATGAAGAAAGGTAAGGCAAGAGAAAATGGCCAAGGAAAAACACAAAAAACCACTAAAAAATGGGTTGTGTCCCCAATAGAGTCGCCAATTTTGTTATCGGACTAATCGGTAGGTGAGGACACTAACAGATCTCCCTAGATCCACCTGGATATAGAACAAAACAGGACAGGACATGACTCTTTACCTAAGTTATGACCATTGAATTAGCTAGTAAGGAGGAACAAGTGGCATACCTTTGTATCGCTTCATTAAGTCTCTGTTGCTCCCGCTTCGCTCCGGTGCTCTCGTGAGGTCAAGACCAAGACAACACAAACCAACCAAAGTGAAGATAGAAAAATGTATTCAATCGTCAACTTATGCATATGATCAAGGAATTACACAATAAAGTAAGAATGACTTTATGGGAAAAGGACATGTCTTTGTATCATATTAATTGAAAGTAGAAGATACAATCTGATCGCCTTGATGTCGCAAGCTTCCTTTCGGTGACTCTTGGTTCCAACACACACACTTGTTCTGTACTTGCATAAAGAAGATCCAATTCCTCTTGATAGACCTACTAGAGTCTCCAAGCTTCTGTTCAAGCAGGGTTCTTCACACAAT
>ML796172.1:248640-259123 GCA_009831015.1 Picea engelmannii
GGTTCCAACACACACACTTGTTCTGTACTTGCATAAAGAAGATCCAATTCCTCTTGATAGACCTACTAGAGTCTCCAAGCTTCTGTTCAAGCAGGGTTCTTCACACAATTCCTTCACCAATTCTTCAATTAATCTTGCTTAACCTTTTCCATGAGAATACTTTCAATATATAGGAGAGGTTGAGATGGTTTACATGGATGAGAATGATCCCACCAAATCAGAGAAGCCAGTAAAATGACAACCATACGAATGCCAACTCATTTTCTAGAAGATTCCCTTCTAGAACCCTCGAGACTTCTTCTCTTTTCCAAGCTTAAAAACAAGTTCACACCCTGTGTATAGAGCAACCTGTGAGAAGTTTTCACCCTAGATGAAGGTGGCTTGCGAAAATGGGTCATTCTCGCACCCTAGGCCATATGCAGCCTGCGAACTCACTTTGAAAATATGTTTTCTGGAAGGAGATAAATGCCACTTTTCTCAGGAGAAAGTTCTTGTTGGGAACTTGAGTACACAATTGTTAATACATCACCAAGATGACCAAAATCACGTGTAACAGCTAGACAAATCGTAGAACAAGATCTCACCAAATAGCTTGCAGACTAGATCATTTCCTCCTTTCAGACTCCCTCATAATGGAAGGCACAACTCTGGAAGCCAAAATCCTGAGTTTCCACATATCGGATCATTGGCCCATCCATCTCTGGCTGGATGTCCCAACAACTCTAGGATGCAAACCCTTTAGATTGGAGTAGTTCTGGCTGAACCACCCTAACTTCTAGAAGAATGCCCGCATCTAATGGGAGGAGGCTGCCATTTCAACTAGATCCAAGATCTACCGGCTTCAACAGAAACTCAAGAACTTTAAGAAAAAACTTAAAAGTTGGAACAAACATACTTTCGGAAACATATTTGAAGCCCAAAGACAACTAACATAATAGATGTTCAATGTTGTTGGAACAGGGGTAGACTCAGGGTTCAATGCTACAACAGAGCACCAACAAAACCCTAACTACCGACCCTTTCAACAACACCTGTGAAGCAGATGAAGTCTCACATGAGGTAGAAGAAGGGGTGGTTGCCGGACTCAAGTTTTTGCAACCTAATATGGGACACAGATCTTTGATTATATCGCTTACAGAGCACTTAGCATCGATCATTCATCAATATTCAATCCTTATTGTACTTTGCAAATAGCACAGAGCATCGCAACATTCACTTATACCTAAGGTATCTTAGTACTTAGTCATAGTAAAACATATAGGATCCAGTAGATCATCACTAAGCATATTCATACATATCCGATCTACTATTCATACACATCCAATGAAGCACAACACATAAGTAGATCTATCTAAATATATCAAATCACTTATCCAAAGCAGAGATAAACACATCAAGTCAAAGCACAGAGCATAACACACAGATTTACATGGTTCACCCCCACCCCGGGGCTACGTCCACCAACTATTCTTCTTTATTATCGTCGGACAATCAATTGCAAGCACATATTCATAGAAACCCTTACTTCGCATAAGACAGAAGATCTACACAGCTCGCTAGATCCTTCTTCCTTTCCTTTCAGCACAAAACCTTTTATATCTTCACACAGAGACTTGCACTAAACTCTGCAAGTCTACATAGAATGCGCAAAACTCTCAATCACAAAGATCGCTTCTTGGCATTTAGCCTATATCACATAGATACAATAGATACTCTACTAGATGCCTAGATGTCTATTTATACATTTACAAAAGTGGGCTTAAGTGTGGGTGAACCCATGGGCCGACATTCCTTTCCCATTACATATTCCCAAAACCCAAAATGGGCCCAAAAGTGGGCCAATATTCTACAATCACCTCTTCGTCTGGTGCTCCATATTCGATAAGCTGTCGAAGTCCCAATAATGGTCAAATATGACCAAGTGTTCCCAAAACTTGGTCAAGGGCCAACATGGCCCCAACACTCACTTGTGACTCGTCCCGAGTCACTCTGGTCTGAGCAATTATGCCTCAGATGCCTCAAGCTTGTCTTGAACTACTTCGATCTGTTGCAATGATACAACCTCTTGCTCAGTGAACTCCTAGATGAGTGCATCATTGACTGGTCCTTCTAAGGGTTGTTCTACTGCACTCACAACTTGTTCAAGTTCTAGTCCTTTATTTTAAACTTCAATTAATAGTTGACATGCCTTCTCTTGCACTGGTTGAAGTCGTTGAGAGACTTCCATCACTTTAATCTGAATCATGTGGATCTATTATTGGGTCATGCACTGCTCTAGAAACCTCTTCATTATTTCAAACGGTGACAAGGCCTTCAACTATGCTTGTAACATATATGCATGTTTCTTTTCTTCTTAGAGTTGTGACTCCAATGCCTGCAACTCTAGATTTTCCATGAAGGTCTCATATGTCTAAGCGCTTCTGGAAGTTAGTTTCTTTCATTCCAATTAGAGGGATTTCAATCTGCCAACTGCACTATGGTTAGTTTCCTCTCTTAGGTCTCTTATATCTTGAGGGGTCTCGGGAACAGTACGAAGTTCCAGATCTACGATGCGCTGCTGAAGCTGCTAGATCACTCCTTCCAGCTGTGCCACATACTGTGGAACTTGTTCTTCTATCTATACTTCGATGACTGTCATAGAGTGGAGTGGTCTATTGACCAGTTCCTTTATCTCACGTTTCTTTGTGAGCAACTGCTCCTTGTCTTGCTGTAGCACTCCTTTCTCTTTGTCCCACTATACTTGAAGAGAAAGTTTTTATCATTCAAAAGAACTGCACTGCTCGACATGCACTCCTTATACCTATGTCAAAGCCTAGGTGGCTTGCACTGTGTCTTCTTGAGCTCTTCCAAGGAGAGCTTCGATCATATCAACAATCTAGTGGAGTTGAGATGGCTCATCTCTCGGTTCTACTATTCCTGTTGTTAGAGGCACAGTGGAGACTACGCAGCTAGATTGGAGTGCTTGTTGCACTCCTTGGAGTTCAATCTCAATATGATTATACATCTGCTCCTGCTTCACCTCCTACTTCTCTAATATCTCTTTTGAAGCATCGTTCACAGCTGCAATGATGAAATTAAAATCATCCAATGTGAGGGTAGTCTGCATCTTGGTTACAGGAGTTCTAGGTTTCTTTCAGGAGGAATATTTCGGAGGTGAAACCTTCCTCTTCTTTGATGAGTCCTCTTCGTCTCTAGGCGGTGGTACTTTGCCTTTCTTTTGTTCAATTTTTCTTCCTTCTATTTCTTTGCCATCATCCCCTTCGTCTGGTGTGATAGAGGCAGTCCTTACAGATGCACTGTCGACATCGTGAACCTCTTCAAGATTCTTCATCTTGCTAGGTTCGGGTGTATCCTGCACAGCTTCTGGGATGTCTACATCGGACAACTAAACAAGGTTGGCTGGAATGAGAAGGTCTTCCAACCAGTCCTTGGTGATCTCTTCGATGTATTCCTCAGTAAAATTGTAATATGAATGCAACTGTTTCTTGTGCTCATTAACGCATGTTGTTATATAAATAAAGCGGTGGTCTGTGCTGAACTTCATTAAGGGCCGAAACCTATGGAGGGTATTCGGGATAATCTGAGGCTCGGACTGGATGTCTTGCTTCAACTGGTTGTAGTAGGTATGGAAGATGGCATTGGATTGGAACTGCTTGTTCATATCATTAGAGTACCATAATGTGCTAAACTTTGTAGCCAAAGGTTCAAAGGGATCTATGTCCGGGAAGGTCACACCTTTCAATATCTCCCATGCAATGAAAGTGATCAATATGAGAAGCTAGCTGAAGTGGAACTCATACCCTTGGTCTTGTGCTTCCCTGTTGTCCAGTTCTAGCTGGTTTACAAATTACTACGCCCAATTCATCTGAAGTCTTCTATGCACTTCCCTGCGAGATCAACTACAAATCCAGTCACTTGGGTTGGTCGGTTCTTGCAAACTAATTTTCCTGTGATTAGTTGATATGCAAGGCACACTATGCCACTCTGGATAGAGGCTACCTTGTAACCTGGCATTCCCTTCTTGACATTGCCATAAGTTTCTTTGATTCTCTATGTTAATGCTCGGTCTGAGGTCTTTCCAGGGTAAAATTCATGTGGGTCAGGGCCTTGCATGATCAGCCCTGTGATCCGATTGATCAAGGTCGGATCCACAATGATGTGGTGGTTCAACCATAAGTATCCTTCGTGGTAGCAGGATAGAAATAACTTTACACATGCATTCACCTCCTGATGCCTGTCGAAGTGAGGGATCTTCATCACATTGAGAAGTGTGGATTGCGCGAGGTTTTGGGTCCATGACTACGGGATAATATTTGAATTCTTGCCTTTAGTTTTGGTCAGATACTTGTGTGGGGCAAGCATGGTGAAAGCCTTCCTATCACCCTTCCTATAACCAAGGTTGAAGTCACTGAACTTCAATGTTGCGAGCTTATCCTGGTTGGCTCCAACTGCGTGTATCGCTTTCGAGAGGTATTTCATGACCAAATCATAGTCAAAAACTCTGGGCACACTATCCTGGTTGATGGAGCCACTTAGAGGGGGTAGGTAGGTAGGTAGAATGCCCAGAATCATGTTGGCATTTGCGATGTCATCTCTGTGTTTAGTACACTTCTCATCGGCCTGTCATGATGGTCTAGATCAAGCAATGGAAAGAGAGGTTGCCATTCCTCTCATCGATGATGCTTGAACACCTGTGGATACTCCTCTTTCCGACATGACTCTCTCAGTCATTAAATCAAGAAGAATTTATGTTATAGATTCTTCAACTGCGGTGAGCTCGTCAAACATACGTGCTCAGGATAAATTATCAGGGTCACAATGATCTTAAACACTGCACAAGAATAAACAACAAGGGCGTGATGATCACTGTATACACTTGCTAGTCCGCGGGCTATTAGCACTAGGATTCACCTTCATATTGCATGGAAGGAAAGCCCAGTACCCATCAATTTATATGTGAATGAAAGGGTGTTTTAAAGGGTCAAATGGAAAAGGACTCAAATGGTAATGTTCTAACTCAGACAACAGGTCTAACATGCACCAAAAATTAAGTTGTTGGCTAATTTCTATAAGTATTTTTTGAGTAAGTATGAACAGAGGGAAGACATGAGTGAGAGGAGTGTAGGGACTGCTATAAACATCAGGTCTACAAAAGTCTAAGGAAGAAAGTTTATAATCACAAGATCTTCTTGACATCAGAAACTAAAGAATCTAAATAAACATATGATAATATAATGGTCAAACATCCACCATAACATCACCACAATAATTCATGTGAATTGTTCAAAGCATGAACATTTAGCACTAGAAGAAAATAGACTGAAAGAGAAGATGATTTCTATTAGACAAAAAATTTTAAGTCCAGTACATCACTAGATCATAGTCACTTCATCAAAATATTACAAGTAAAAGGGAGCCTTGCTCAACCATCTGAACCTACTAAAGAAATTGATCTATCTATATATAACAAGAAAGGTAGGCAAAAACTGGAGATACGAGCTGGCCTCTTTCCCTTGAAAATATCTAAACATTTATTTGTTATAACAACTAGAATAACAACCTATGCTATAAAATAGGGAAATGTTGGTGACTAATCCAATCATGCTTCTAACTGCTTTGATCCTCTTTTGTTGCTCAGCTCCTGTTTTTCCATGTGTCCCTTTGGATCTTGTAGTTGTCTTCAAAATGCCAGCTACTACTTCTGTAACTTTCTCCATCGTCAACTTATCTAAAAGTTGTTGGCCTAGTCCTCCTAGATTTCTGGTGTTAGCTGGAAAATTCCTTGGGTAGAAACTTTGGGTAGCACACTATAAAATGGAACAAGGAGAGAAGGTAGTGCCTGTAGGTAGTGCCACGATGCTGCATATATGCACCAACATTGGTCCTCTGTTTGAAATATTGGGTAGTGCCTATAGGTAGCGCCCCTGTGTTGTGCTTGTGTGTAAATCTTCTCCCTGCCAAATTTTACGTAGAACCTATGGGTAGAGCCACTATGTTGCACCCGTATGTCGATTATGTTCTCTGTGGAATATTATGCAGTGCCTTTACGTAGTGTCACTTACGTTGTGTCTCTTACAAGATTGGGTAGCATTGCCAAAACGTAACGCCTTTCAATCTTGAACATGTACAGAGCAATGTGTGTCCTTTCATGATGACAAAACCATTTCACTTAGGTGCCTTTACCGTACCATAGATAATGCCTTTTACCACTGGGTGAATCTATCACTTAGAAAAACTCAAAATCCATATAGCTAAACACCTAGAAGCCTATATAGATGGCATAGCTAGTATGTGCATATTAGTTAACCCTCCCAAAAAAGAACAATTCTAAAAAATGGGGCTTACCATTACCAACTATTTTTTCATTTTAACACTTAGCCTCACACTCTTTCTTATAGAAAGAGGATCTTAAATTGGCACAACAAACTTCTTTTTCCTAGCATTGACCGGCTTCTTCGGTGTAGCTATGATTTCCGTAGTTGTTGGTTTATCATCATCAATGGCAGCTTCAACCAACACCTGTAAATTCCTTTGGGCTACCTCATATTGAAAGTGTTATATCTCTACCTTTAACTTCCTGTTGTGAGACTAAAAGCCCCTGTTTTGTCTGTAAAGATTCTTCAACTATTTATGAAGGGGCAGAGCCTTTCTCGCTACAAACCTTTCCAAGTCAAGGGTATGATTGTAGCCAGCCATGAGCTCTTCCATTTGAGCCAAGTGGACCTTGTCTTCTTCTTTAAGACGAGTTATTTATTTCCTTTAATCTCTAAGCTACTTGATAATCCTTTTGTAGGTCTGAATGTTAGGAGGGACAGTGGCATGTTCAGTCTTAATAGGATTTTCCTCAGAATCCCGTTCCTCCTGCATGGGAAGTGTTTTTTCCACCTCATCAAGTTTCTCAGTGGCCTTACTTTTACCCTTATTTCTCTACATAGTGGTTTCTTCATTTCTTACTAAAGGCTCCTGGAAGTGTTTCACGGGGGTTTCCTCTTTTCTCTCCAAAGGTCTTTTAGTACCTGTACCTTTATGTACAAGGGATTCTTTTTTTCTTTCAACGAGATTCTCAATGCCTTTCTTAGAGGTCTCATCTCTAATCTCCAAAGGTCTTTTAGTACGTTTACCCTTCTTCTTTTGTACAAGGGTTTCTAATTTCTCCTCTACATGATTTTCAATATTCTTCCCCTTCTTCTTTTGAATAGGGATCTATGGTAAGGATTGTTCTCTATAATCCTCCTTAGGAATTAATGACCTTGTGAAAGGTATTTTACCTTTGATTTCGACTGCTGGAGGAGAAGGGGACAAGAGAAGCTTCTTCCCTCTTTTAGATGCAGCTTTGGTAGAAGGAGGAACCTCTTCTAACCCTAGTGGAGGAGGTGGTCAAAAATCTTTGTGTGGAGAAGGACATAATTCCTCCTCAGTTTCAAAGACCCCCTTGTTGACCTCTGACACTTGAACAAGGGATCTTCCCTTTCTCTTTCTATTGGTCCCTGCTTTGCGAGAACTAGTAGGTGACAAAGAAATTTCCCTCTGTGATTGAGGAGTGGGTACTAAATACAACTTAAAATGAGAGGTAACCAAAAAAATCTCCCATGAAATATCTTTCTTGCCCAATTCCTCAGATACTATCATTCTGATTAATCCAGAGTGGAAAAGGCTAGAATCCACATCTTTAGATTTAGCCTGTATCATGTCTGACATCTTACCTATACTCCTCAACATGTAATAAGGAATATTCATCTCACCCTTACCAGTAAAATGTAGCAACAATCTTATATGGTACTAGTATAATGTGTTGAATCTCCCTTCACAAGTAAAATATCTCTGTATGATCTTCAGTAGTCTGTCAAATTGTTCAATCAATTGGCTCCTTCGCATACTTTTGGACAGGTCATTGGCTTGATATTTAGCTTTGAAGATATCCTTTGCATAAGCTAAACTCAAATCCATGGCTTTGAACCACATTTCACTTGTAATGGGGATCCCTGTTGCAACTGAGATGGAGGCTTCAGTCACTTCAAACTCCAAATCCTCAACCTTAGTTTTCTTACCATCAAACTACAATGCAAACTATCTTGCTACCTCTAGATGGCCTCTCTGCATGTTCTAACAGAAGAAAAGACACCCTACTCTTTGAAAGGCCTCTCTTGCCATGGGTTTTGTATTAAAAATAAGCATTTCCACTGGTTCTATCCTAACTATCTTGCCTCCTTTATGTGCCTTCTTCGATTTAGGGGTCTCCATGACTCAGAATGAGGGTTCTTAAAAGGTTTGGTAATGCTCAAGAGAATTTGAATGGGGTTTCAAATATGCAAGGCTGACCCTATGCAACTAAGAAAAACATTAATTTTGAGATGAAAAGAGGCAGGGGAAGCAGCGAGAGGTTAAGAAATGCCTCTAGGTAGTGCAAGGCATACGCACAGGATAGACTAGTCTAAAGCTTGCAACTTCAAGG
Source organism: Picea engelmannii (assembly GCA_009831015.1). Taxonomy (NCBI): domain Eukaryota; kingdom Viridiplantae; phylum Streptophyta; class Pinopsida; order Pinales; family Pinaceae; genus Picea; species Picea engelmannii. The sequence goes on from ML796172.1 coordinate 257,093, forward strand.
GCTAAGGAAGACAACATAAATATGACTCATATACGGGCCATGAGGTTTATAGGTCTGACAAAGAGAGGGGATGAGGCTATCATACAAAGATGAATCTTTTACCGCTGTGCAAACTTAGCAAAACAAAAACCCGATCACAAATTTCCTGTGAGGATTAATGCACAGAGTAGGTAACAATGGATACTTGCATAGTAGACACTTGTTGAGCTCTTCAACGCAATCATAGGATGAAAATGAGGAAACTTCGACCCTAAAATCTCGCACAGTAGTAAGATTTGTTTGACATGCGTTCGCCTGATCAGAACTGGAGAATTCACGCAACGCAACACTGTTGAGTTTTCAAAATTAGAAACCGTTATCAAGGAACATAATTGCAAGATATTTTGAAGGCACGTTAACCAACTTCTGGCCCTAAAAACAAGGCATATGGTATCAGTCATGGAAATCATGACTTGTGGTGGTGGTATGATAAACGTGATAGGTGCTACGAAACTGCCTAATGAGTAGGCAATGCTTCCAATTAAAAAATATGATTAGATAGGTAAGCGAGGACCATGAGGCATGCTTGTGAGGTCACGAGTGAGGAGAGAGGTGTGTCACATCAGCCTGATCATGGGAGGTATCGACCTAGGGGAAAATCATGAAAGGGATCAAAAAGAATAAACCATGAGCTAAAAGGGTTCAAGGATCAAAAATCAATTTGAGGATCAAAGCATGAGCCATGAATCAAAAGTTTAGTCATCTAAGGGGTCCTAAGAAACATAACTTTAAAGGGATGAAAAAATATTTAAAAAAAATTTAAAATCTAAGGCTTTAAAAAAGGTAAACACAAACTAAAAGACCTAAGGCAATTTTGTGTGATATCATTGGCTCCACAGGGGATGGCATGCCCCCTGTGGGCTACCAAGAATGAGTAGACTTAGTGCCTTCTCCTAGGGCTATGGGGTCAGTTATTGAAACAAAAATAAAAAGAGAATGATATTTACAATGAAATGAAGAGCCACTCAAGGCTCAAGCAAAGTACTTTTTCAGAAAACACCCATTGACAAGGCCACCAAAAACCTCTTCATCCTCCATATTCTACATCTTGAAAGTGTTATTAGATAATACCTCAGATATTTTGAAAGGGCCAACACATAAAGCTTCAAATTTATTGTGCTTGCCTTTATCTTGTCTTGACGCATCTCACTTGAGCACTAGATCGCCTAGTTGAAAATCCTCTTTGTTCACCTTCTTGTCGAATTCCTGCTTGATCTTCAGTTGATGATCATATGCCTTATCTACAAGTTGTTCCTGAGTCTATTGTACTTCAACCAACTATCGAATCCTCCTGATCATATGATTTGTCTCCCCTTGATAATCCTAGAAAAAATTTTCCACAGGTAATGCAAGTTGAGAAGGAAAAACTGCTTCAACTCCATATACCAGTTGGAAAGGGGAAAGTCCCAAGGATATTTTAACTGTCACTCTGTCATCCCATAGAGAAAATTTGAGTTTCGAATCCCATGCCTTTTTGTTATCCTCTAACATATTTTTAATAATATTTATAATGCATTTGTTCAGGGATTCTGCAAGCCCATTTCCCTGAGGATAGTAAGGGGTGGAATGAATCAAAGTGATCCCAAACTATTCACAACATAAATTAATGGTTTAACCTTGAATGATGCAACATTATTAGTGAGGATTCTATCAGGACACCTAAACCTTTCTATGATGTCTTCCAGGAAACCAATGATCACTTTATGTGAAGTGTTCCTTGTGGGAATAACGTCAATCCATTTAGTAAAGTAATCTGTAGTAGTGTTGGCAGCCAACCCAATTTTTTTTCGATTACTCTCGAAAGCTGCCTACACCCCTTGCGGTATCATGACAAATCATTGTCGCATTCTGTTAATGGACATGTGTCTCGTTTTTTCAACCATTACAATTCAATTTCGACTCAGTTTTCACAATTGCAAATGTGAAAACACCTATCTCGTTGATTATACTGTCGTCGTCTTTTTGATTTGTTGGTTGATACTTGATCACTGG
>ML796172.1:285753-323217 GCA_009831015.1 Picea engelmannii
GAGATAGAATACATGTCTAGGGTCCCATATTCATCAGCAGTTGGCAGCTTGATGTATGCAATGGTTTGCACAAGACCAGATATTGCACATGCAGTGGGAGTTGTGAGCAGGTATATGAACAATCCAGGTAAAAAACATTGGGAAACAGTAAAGTGGATTCTCAGGTATTTGAGAGGTACTACTACACATGCATTATGTTTTGGAGGTTCAGACACTTTTCTACAGGGATATGTTGATTCATATATGGCAGGTGATAAAGACAGCAGAAGGAGCACCACAGGGTATGTTTTTACTATAGGTGGAACAGCAGTAAGTTGGATTTCAAAACTGCAAAAGGTTGTTGCACTTTCAACAACAGAGGCAGAGTATGTTGCTTCTACAGAGGCTAGTAAAGAGATGATTTGGTTACAAAGGTTTATGGAGGAATTGGGAAAGAAGCAGGAGAACAACAGGTTGTATTGTGACAGTCAGAGTGCCATTCACCTTGCAAAGAACTCAGCCTTCCATTCAAAGACTAAGCATATACAGTTTAGGTACCACTTCATATGATCCGCCTTGGAAGAAGGACAATTGAAGCTGGAAAAGATACACACTAGCCATAATCCTGCAGACATGTTAGCAAAGGGAGTAACCAGGGAGAAACTGAGTTCTTTCTCAGTTTCAGTTGGTCTTCAAGAATGAAGATGCAGATGAGAAATTTGTCAGGTCCAAGAAGGTTCAGAGTCCAGCATATACAACAGTTGTGGAGTTGTTGAGATCAGTCTCCAAGTGGGAGATTGTTGGTTGTGGAGCCTGATTATCTTCCTGATTCAGAGGTCCTTTCTTTCAGCCGTGTTTATACCCCATGAAGTATTTACACCCCAGAAGTATGGACACTCTTCCACGCGGGGGAGTGCAGAGGGGGGTACCTCCTCTGCGGGTTCTGGGGGGTCCATCCCCCCGACTGGGGGGTCTGGGGGCAAGCAGGCCCCCAGCGGGGGTTTGGGGGAAGCGTCCCCCAATGGGGGTTCATGGGCGAAGCCCCCGAAGAAAAAATTGCCTTGTAAAAGTATATTTTAATTTCATTGTAAATCTGGACCGTTCATTATAAGGTCGCAGATCTAACGGTAGAGATTATGTTAGGGTTTTTTGCCCTAGAAGGCAACCCTCTTTTATGAGGAAAATGTATTGTGGCTATGGATGATGGTGAATATTGTATTCTAAGATAGGAGACTGTGAGAGAAGGAAGAGGAAGTTACATCGGGTTTTGTTGTAGGTTGTATCCCTTCATTTGCTGGATAATAATAAAGGAAGGACCTGGCAATTTCTTTGGTGGATGTAGCCCACACTGGGTGAACCACGTAAATCTGTGTCTCTCTTGTATTGTGTGTCTTATGTGTTTTGTTTCTGCATTTGTTTTATTTTATTGCTCCGCGGTCCTGTTTTTCTAACAGTGCCTTGACCATACCATAGATAATTCCTTTTACCAATGGGTGAAGCTATCACTTAGAAAAACTCAAAATCTATATAGCTAAATGCCTAGAAGCCACATCTAGTATGTGCATATCAGTTAACCCTCCCAAAAAGGAACAATTCTAAAAAATGGGGCTTACCATTACCAACTATTTTGTCATTTTAACACTTAGCCTCACACTCTTTCTGATAGAAAGAGGAACTTCAATTGGCACAACAGGATTCTTTTTCCTAGCATTGACAGGCTTCTTCTGTGTAGCTATGCTATCCTTAGTTGCTAGTTTATCATCCTTAATGGAAGCTTCAACAAACACATGTAAATTCCTTTGGGCTACCTCATCTTGAAAGTATTTTATCTCCGCCTTTAACTTCTTGTTCTAAGACTGAAAGCCCCTATTCTATTTGTAAATATTCTTCAACTGCTTATGAAGGGGCGGAGCTTTTCTTGTTGCAAACCTTGCCAAGTCAAGGGTATGATTGTAGCCAGCTATGAGCTCTTCCATTTGAGCTCAGTGGACCTTGTCTTCTTCTTTAATATGATCTATTTCTTTACTTGCATTTCTAAGCTACTTGATAAGCCTTTTGTAGGTCTAACTGTCAAGAGGGACAATGGCATGCTCAGTCTTAATAGGATTTTCTTAAGAATCCTCTTCCTCCTGCATTGGAAGTGTTTTGTCCACCTCATCAAAGTTATCAGTGGCCTTACTTTTACCCTTCTTTCTCTGGAAAGTGGTTTCTTCATTTATTACCACAGGCTCCTTAAAGTGTTTCATAGTGGTTTCCTCTTTTCTCTCCAAAGTTCTTTTAGTACCTTTACCTTTATGTACAAGGGATTCTTTTTTTCTTTCGACAAGCTTCTCAATTCCTTTCTTAGATGTCTCATCTCTTTTCTCCAAAGGTCTTTTAGTACCTTTACCCTTCTTCTTTTGTACAAGGGTTTCTAATTTATCCTCTACAGGATTTTCAATATTCTTCCCCTTCTTCTTTTGAATAGGAATCTTTGGTAAGGACTCCTCTCTATAATCCTCCTTAGGAATTAATGACCTTTTGGAATGTCTTTTACCTTTGATTTCGAATGTTGGAGGAGAAGGGGAAAAGAGAATCTTCTTCCCTCTCTTAGATGTAGCTTTGGTAGAAGGAGGCACCTCTTTTAACCCTAGTGGAGGAGGTGGTGAAAAATATCTGTGTGGAGAAGGACATACTTCCTCCTCAGCTTCAATGACCTGCTTGTTGACCTCTGACACTTGAATAGGGGCTCTGCCCTTTCTCTTCCTACTAGTCCCTGCTTTGTGAGCACTAGTAGGTGACAAAGAACTTTCCCTCTCTGATTGAGGAGTGGGTGATAAATCCAACTTAAAATGAGAGGTAACCACAAAATGCTCCCATGAAATATCTTTCTTGCCCAATTCCTCAGATACTAGCATTTTGATTAATCCAGAGTGGAAAAGGCTAGAATCCACATCTTTAGATTTAGCCTGTATCCTGTCTGACATATTACCTATGCTCCTCAACAAGTAATAAGGAATATTCATCTCACCCTTACCAGTAAAATGTAGCAACAATATTATATGGTTCTAGTATAATGTGTTGAATCTCCCTTCACAAGTAAAATATATCTATATGATCTTTAGTAGTCTGTCAAATTGTTCAATCAATTGGCTCCTTGGCATAATTTTGGACAGCTCATTGGCTTGATGTTCAAGTTTCAAGAGATCCTTTGCATAAGATGAAATCAAATGCATGGCTTTGAACCACCTTTCAATTGTAATGGGGATCCCTGTTGTAGCTGAGATGGAGGCTTCAGTCAATTCAAACTCCAAATCCCCAACCTTAGTTTTCTTACCATCAAACTACAATGCAAACTGTCTTGCTACCTCTAGATGGCCTCTCTGCATGTTCTGATAGAAGAAAAGAAACCCTACTCTTTGAAAGGCCTCTCTTGCCATGGGTTTTGTATTAAAAAGAAGCATGTCCACTGGTTTTGTCCTAACTATCTTGCCTCCTTTATCTTCCTTCTTTGATTTAGGGGTCTCCATGACTTAGAATGAGGGTTCTTAAAAGGTTTGGTAATGCTCAGGAGACTTTGAATGGGGTTTCAAATATGCAAGGATGACCCTATGAAACTGAGAAAAACATTAATTTCGAGATGAAAGGAGGCAAGGAAAGCAGCGAGAGGTTAAGCAGTGCCTCTAGGTAGCGCAATGCATATGCAGAGGATAGACTAATCTAAAGCTTGCAAATTCAAGGGCTAAGGAAGACAACATAAATCTGACTCATATATGGGCCATGAGGTTTATAGGTCTGAAAAAGAGAGGGGATGAGGCTATCATACAAAGATGAATCTTTTACCCCTGTGCAAAATTAGAAAAACAAAAACCCGATCACAAATTTCCTGTGAGGATTAATACGTAGAGGAGGTAACAGTGGATACCTATGTAGTAGACACCTATTGAGATCTTAAATGCAATCATTGGATGAAAATGAGGAAATTTCGGCCCTGGAATCTCGCACAGTAGTAAGATTTGGTTGACATGCGGTCGCCTGATCAGAACTGGAGAATTCACACAACACAACACTGTTGCATTTTCAAAATTAGAAACCATTATCAAGGAACATAAATTCAAGATCTTTTGAAGGAACTTTAACTGACTTCTGGCACTAAAAACAAGGGATATGGTATCGGTCATGGCAATCATGACTTTTGGTGGTGGTATGAAAAACATGACAGGCACTACGGAACTGTTTGATGAGTAGGCAACACTTCCAATTCAAAAATATGATTAGATAGGTAAGCGAGGACCATGAGGCATGCTTGTGACATCATGAGTGAGGAGAGAGGTGTGTCACATCATCCTGATCATGGGAGGTATCGACCTAGGGAAAAATCATGAAAAGGATAAAAAAGAATAAACCATGAGCTAAAAGGGTTCAAGGATCAAAAATCAAATTGAGGATCAAAACATGAGCTATGACTCAAAATTTTAGTCATCCAAGGGGTCCTAAGAAACATAAATTTAAAGGGATGAAAAAATATTTAAAAAATAAATAAAATCTAAGGCTTTCAAAAAGGTAAAAACAAACTAAAAGACCCAAGGAAATTTAGTGTGATAACACGGGCTTCAAATTCTCAATTGGAAAAAGTGTTCTTTGGGCATGGTGTGATGAGATATATAGGCGGTCTTGGCAATGGTTTTCTTTGAAATGGGTATGAGCCTCATTAATTCGTGTTTTGTGTGTTATGGCACAGTCCAATGGTCTGGTGGTGAGCCATCAATTCTTTTAGATCCGTTCGGAGTGACAATTGAATGGATATATCGGCCTCTAATGGATATATTTCTTCACCTCGGTGAAGTGGCCTATGTCACTGGATTGATATCTCGGCGAAGTTCAAATTCTGCAAGTTTTCCTTCTATGAGGCTCCCTCTGGAATCTTCTGTAGCCTATTGATCTTAGCTCTCTTTTTACTTATCCTCCTAGCCTTCTTTTCAGTGAGCTTCGTCTCGGTGATTCTCTTCCCATTCTGATTCTTATTTTCCTTGGACATAATCACTTTACGTTGTTGAGATTCTCTCCTAAGACTCAGGGGTAATACTTCTTCTATATCTGACACAAATACTTCAATCTTCTGTGAGTCCTCTAATGCTCTTGCAACTTTGACATCTGGGCTTCTAGTGTTAGGTAGCTTCAATTTATTCTCTTGTTCTTCAAGCAATTGTGCGATCCTTCTGGTCATGAAATATTTTAACTCTTGTCTCTGTTGTTCTAAAACCTTTTCTTCTTCCTTCTTTCTGGCTTGATCTCTTTCAATCCAAGGTTTTCCAAGTAACATAGTAAATGATGTGTTGTACTCAATAAATTTGATAATCTCAAAATCTTCTTCTATCGAGGTTCCATTGACATTCATAGATATCTGAGTGAGGCTCCCACATAGGCTTACTAGTTTCCCTCTGAATAACCCTATTCCTTTTAATGAAGGAATCATAGCAGGCCTCCCTATGATTTCCCAAGTTCTCTTTGTCATAATATTCATCTACATTTCTTCATCCAGGACAAAGTCAATGTCGAAGTCTCCTATTCTTGCCTTGATGCATTCTTTTTCTTTAAAGATCTCTGATAGCCTAACATGTCGGTGATCATTCAAGGTGTCTTTCATCTATAGCAATACCTTCTCTAATTCCTTCTGGGGTTCTACTATTTCTAGATCTTCCTTAGGGTTTTCTTCATTCAAATTCATTCTTTCAATCTTAGCAATCATTTTAGGGCAATCCAATACTTCATGGTCCGTAGCTTTGCAACAGAGACAACTAGGTCTTCCACTAGTGCATTTGTTAAATAGATGGAATGGTTTTTTGCAACTGTAACATAGGGTTAATTATCTCTCTCTTTTAAATGATCCCCAGCCTCTTCTGTACTGCGCACTAGGATTGTGGTAGCTAACCTGCAAAAAATTATTTCTAGGATCCTGCATCCATTTGTTAGTCCAAACATTTTTTCTATGCATAGGTATAACATATCTATCATTATGCTTATCATATTTATTCATATCAAACCTTATTTCATTTATCAGTGCCCCAGTTTTCAAACTAGGATAAAATCTATTAAACATACCTAGATCCATACCTTAGAAACAAAAAATTTCACTTATCTTACTTCTACAGAGCACGAAGATTCCAGATCTAAATTTTTTTAACTATTCTTACCTTAATTAGAGCACTCAGATTACAGATCTTACCTCTTTTCTACAGATCTGACCTCTTTTCTACAGATCTGACCTCTTTTCTTCGAAAACTTCCACTTTTTCTTTTCTTAGAGCACAAAGCGTTCAAATCTTGCTTCTTTTCTTCAGATATGGCCTTCTTTATTTAGCACAAAGATTTTTAGATCAAGTGGAATACTGCGCACTAGGGCACAGATCCACGCACAGGGCTTCCACAGTTTCCAATTGAATCTTCGCACAAGGCTTATTTTCCCTTAGTTCCCAACAATCACAGTTTCAGGTCTCGACAACGAAACCATTTGTTGGCATAGGGGCAGACCCTAGGTTCAACGCTACAACAACGCACCAAAAAAACCCAACTACCGACCCTTTCGGTAACACCTGTGAAGCAAATGAAGTCTCACCCGAGGTAGAAGTAGGGGTGGTTGCAAGACTCAAGTGTCTGCAACCTAAGTTGGGACACAGATATGTGATTATATCGCTTACAAAGGACTTAGCATCGATCATTCATCAATATTCAATCCTTATTATTCTTCACAAATAGCATAGAGCATCGTAGCATTCACTTAGACCTAAGGTATCTTAGTACTTAGCAACAGTAAAACAGATCAGATCTAGTAGATCAACACTAAGCATCTTCATACATATCAGATCTACTATTCATACACATCTAATGAAGCACAAAGCATAAGTATATCTATCTAAATATATCAAAGCACTTAGCCAAAGCAGAGATAAACACATCAAGTCAAAGGATAGATCATAACACATAGATTTGCATGGTTCACCCCTACCCTGGGGCTACATCCACCAACTCTTATTCTTTATTATTGTCGGCCAATTGGTTACAAGCACAGAGCCATATAAACCCTTACTTCACACAAGATAGAAGATCTACGCATCTCGCTAGATCCTTCTTCCTTGCCTTTCATCACAAAGCCTTCTATATCTTCACACAGGGACTTGCACTAAGCTCTGCAAGTATACACAGAATGCACAAATCTGTCGATCACATAGATCCATTCTTGGCACTTAGCCTATATCACATAGATACAATAGATACTATACTAGATGCCTAGACGTCTATTTATACATTTACAAAAGTGGGCCTAAGTGTGGGTGAACCCATGGGCCAACATCCCTTTCCCATTACATATTCCCAAAACCCAAAATGGGCCCAAAAGTGGGCCAATATTCTACAATCTCTTCTTCATCTGACGCTCCATCTTTGAAAGGCTGTTGAAGTCCCAAAAATGGTCAAATATGACCAAGTGTTCCCAAAACTTGGTCAAGGGCCAACAAATGTTCAAAGTCAAATCCGAGACATGGGGTTAACTGAACCCCTCAAACAACAACAAGAAGCGCTCAAGTAAAAGTTGGAGGAGAGAAAAGTTCAGGAAGAAATTTTGTGGAGGCAAAAATCCCGTATCCAATGGCTCAAAGAGGCAGACCGAAATACCAAGTTTTTTCACAGGTCCACTATCCAAAGAAGGCATGCCAATCGTATCACATAGCTCATATCAGAGCATGGGAAAATCAAACATACTCATGAGGAACTCAAAGAAGAGTTGGTCAACTATTATCAAAGCCTCCTTATGGATCCCTAGAGGGATAGATATCAAGCTATAGTGCAGATCATGTAGAACATACCCTCCTTAATTTATGAGGATCAAAATGCGGCCTTACTTCGACCCATCACACTTGAGGAAGTTGATCAGGCCCTCCAGGACACCCCCAAGGGAAAATTCCTAGGGCCATATGGCTTCACTTCAGATTTATTTCATCATTGTTGGTCCATGCTCATAGAGGAAGTTTGGGAGATCATTGAAGATTCTAGACTCTCCGGACAGGTCCTCCCTTCCCTTAATGCTACTTTCCTTACTCTCATTCCTAAAGAAGAGCGTGTGAACCATCCTAAGAAATTCCGACTGATATCCCTTTGTAACGTCATCTACAAGATTCTAACCAAAGTGATAGCTAGATGACTCAAGCCCCTCCTTCCCTTCATCATCTCGTCAGAACAATCAGGGTATGTGGAAGGCAGACAAATCCTAGATAGCATCATCCTCGCCCATGAGGTCATTCACTCTCTTCAGAACACCTGAACTCTAGGTATGCTCCTAAAACTGGACCTTTCTAAATCTTTTCACAAGTTAAGTTGGGATTATATGAGGGCTATGCTCCTCGCCTTTGGTTTCGACCCCTCCTAGGTTGCCTGGATTCTAAACCTCACCTCCATAGCCTTCTTCTCAATCCTTGTCAACAACATTTCTTCTCACCCCTTCTCTCCTAACAGAGGAATCAAATAGGGGGACCCCCTCTCTCCTTTCCTCTTCATCATCCTATAAAAAGGACTCGGTCGCTCAATTCAGGCTGTAGTGGAAAACATAATGCTGAAAGGGTTGCCTCTATGTGGTATCAACCCCCCGATCTCTCATATCCAATTTGTGGATGACACTCTAATGATGGGCTCCCCAACCATCCAAGAGGCCCTCATCATTCTCTCAATCATCAATACCTTCTGTGAAGCCTCAGGGATGGACATAAACAAGGACAAGTCCCAGATATTCTTTTTTAACACCCCTTTGTTGATTCAGCTCCACATTGTAGACATTCTAGGTTTCACTCAAAGATCCCTTTCGTCCAAATACCTTGGCATCCACCTCCTCGACAAAGCCCTCTGAAACAGATCATGGAAAGGCCTCCTTACCTCCTTTGTGAAAATGCTCTCCTCCTGGACCTATCGCGCACTCAACTTCCTGAGCCGCCTCATCCTTCTCAAATATGTTCTGCAAGCTCTACCTATCTATACCTTCTCGGCTCTCGCAACCCCAAACATCACCCTCAATGCCATCAAAGATTTGCAAATAAATTTCCTATGGTAGGGACTTAAAACAATGAAGAAATTTGCTCTGATCAATTGGGAGAAGCTCTGTCGACCTAAGACTCAAGGGGGACTAGGAATCGAAGATCCCTCTACTCTGAATAAAGTGCTTAGTGCCAATATCTGGTGGAGATGGCTGAAAAGACCTCAGGACCTTTGGGCCAGGCTTTGGCGATGGAAATATACTCCCAACACAACAAAAAGAAACCTCATTCGCTGGAACGAAGATACCCCGGGCTCTTTGATTTGGACGACAGCCAGGAAAAATAGCTACATGATCGTCAACCATGCCTTCTGGGAAATACGAAATGGTCAAACTGCCCTCTTCTAGAATGATTCCTGGCAACAGTTACCAGTTTTAGCACAGGAAGATTGGGCAGTTACCTTCTACCCTCCAACACTCCAACAACACATGTAGGACTGACAAGAGTGGTAGACTATTGGAAGGACAAACCCACTAATGCCACTTGGAGATGTTGGAAATCCAACATAGAAGACCTACATGTGGAGGCACAAGTAAACCTCCAACCATGGCACAAAATGACTGATGAACGAAAAATTCCTATTATGCAAGGAGAAGATATCCTTCGATGGGGAAGATATCCAAAAGGTACTTTTAACATCCAAGAGACCTATGGCCTAAAAGACAATATAAACCTACCTCCTCCAACGGAAGTCTGGCGCAAAATCTGGTCCCTAAAACATTGGCCCAAAATAAGCACCTTCCTATGGATGGTGGCACATAGAAATATTCTCACCTGGGAGAATCTCACCAAAAGGGGATTTATAGGACCTTCCATATGACACCTCTGCTTGGTAGAGGTAGAAACTATGAATCACCTTCTCAACACCTTCCCTTACAATGCCAAATTCTGGGACCATTGCTCAACCATAATGCGCACCTCAGATCGCTAAAGGGACGACATTAGCGACACCATTGAAGCGTGGAGAGACGAAGCATATCAGTCATCGGTTCTTAACCGCACTTGATAGTTGTTCCCCAGTTTCATCCTCTGGCAAATTTGGAAGGAAATAAACAGAAGAATCTTCAAAAATATCCAGAAGGATTGGCAAGGCAGTTGGATCCAAATTTCCAACAAAATAATAGAAACAATCAGCTTGCAACATTGGCATGCTGAAGACTTGATCTTCCCAACCTAGGAGCAGCACATCATGGATAACTGGAAACTCAGTAAAAAACAAAGTTTGTTACCTCCTCCTCAACCTTCTTCTCAAGGGGGCAACCCTTCCCATTGGTCCCCCCCCTGTGGATTTCATCAAGCTCAATTTTGATGGAGCCTCCAAAAGAAACCCGAGAAAAACGGGGTTTGGGGAAGTCTTCCGCAATCATCAGGAAATCATTCTCCTCCTCACAGCAGGAATCTTAGGACACACTACCAACAACATGACAGAACTATGGGGGCTAACCAAAGGGCTACAGTTGGCCTCAAAACACCACCTCAACAAACTTATAGTGGAAGGAGACTCTCAAGTCATCCTCAACCTCCTCCAGAAAAAATCTTGAACGGAGCCGACCCAAAGCATGTTTCACCCAGCTGGCATCTCTCTCATGGTCTAAGAACAATTGCATCCCTCCTCAAACAGGTTCAAGCTCTCATCCCTTCTCATGTTAGAAGAAAGGCCAACCATATTGCGGATGATTTATCCAATATTGGGGTAGAAACAGGTGGACCGAATATTCTCTGTCAGGCCCCCACCCATCAAAGGCAACCCATCTTGCAGATATGCCAGACAAAAGCTCTAACCATCGACTACCCCCTGGATGGGGTGCTAGTGGAGAACACACGTCGAGAGGAGAAGCCAGGAGAGATCCTCTGTGGCACCGACCACGTGACAACCACATGCCACTCCCTTCCACCTGCCTTATGCCTTTAAGTTCATCTCGCTTGATCCAGGGCTCCATTACTCTCAGTACACCCTACTATGCCTTCGCATCCTTTCGATGAACCGTCACCTTTGTTCAGCCTTTACTCTGTGCGTGTGGTCATTTATGGAACTTCACCAGCTCCCCGACCTATTTGAATTGCTCTAGTGGCTCTGGATGCCTCATTTATTCTTGGTTGTTCTTCTTAGAGGTCGGCCTCCTACCCAACCTTTCCCTGCTTTTCAATTTTCCTCTCCTAGTCTGTTCCTAGCTCACTTTCACTCTCCCTATGTCCTGGAGATGCCTAGGCTACGAGGGAAGTCTAAACGTGATTCGGCCTGGTAGCCAAACCGACCCTTCTTTGTCCTTCGTCCCCTTCCTACTCCCTCCCTTTTATCCTCCTCCTCATCATCCACCTCGTCCTCCTCCCTAGCGCAGCCGACACAAACCCATGCTTCTCTCCTGCCCCTCTCCACATCCCTTGCCAACAAAATGGAAGGGCTGGACTACTCAGTGCCTCATTGGATTACAACCCAGGACCTTCAGGCAATTCGGCCTCTACTTCACACCCATGCCCTTTGGCTCCTCCCAACTCTTCGGCCACCCATTCGTTTTAGGACCAGCCTCACAACACTCGACATCAGATGGATGGGCTGGAAGCCAATCAAAATTCTCTTCAGTAGCCCTAATCTTGAGCCGGATCCAACGTTGATCCAAACTATGAATGGAAAACATGTCCCACACTATTGCAGAGCTTAGTATTCGACTTACGTTGAGACATGGACGACCTCCAATTCTGTCTGGAGACCCTGGACAACAAAGCCTCCCAACTCCTGCTTTTTCTCTCCACATTATAGGGTGCTCATCACCTCCCAATAGAGGTATCCCAAGTAGTAGCAACCCAGGAAACAACAAATTCGGCACCGATGTTGGCATTGGAAACTTTGGTCCAAGTAGAGCCTAACTGTGAGAAGTCGAGGCTTCCATATTGGCCGAAGAATTCCAAGAAGAAAGAGCACGTGCCACCACAGCTAGAGGACGTCATGAAACTATTTGGGACACCATTCAAGGAGGATCTGCCTCCTCCTAGGGACCCAACATTCGACGCCTTCTGCATGGTTGCGTGGCCGCACTACAACCCATACCAGTGATTTGTCTATTGTTTTTTCGTGTGCATGGCCACCTTGTTGGCCACCTCTCATGTTTTTGTCTATGATTATTATGTTTATGTTGTCTACAGTTTGCACAGTTGTAACGACCGTTGTTATGGCCTAGAATATTGAACTCTCTTTTGCATCAGTAGCAGTCTAAGACTTCACTTATGAAGCGGTTCAGCTAGTTGAGCTGGTTTCCCCTTAGGGCAGCTCAGTGTTTACATCTTGAAACCATGAAAATTATGTATACTCTTTGATTTTGACAGACTTTTATACAATCTTACTTATAAAAAAAAATCAAATGATTTCAGAGTTTAATATAAGATATTGGTTTCTCAATCTACGTGTTAACTCTTTTGTGTGGCGTTAATTCTTTACTAGTCTAGTAGTTCTCTTGCAATGTGGCATGATCTAGGAATCCCCCCCTAAGCATTGGTATATGTTGCAACTATTTACACTATATTTCATTTAATGCACAATATTTCAATTTGATTTCATTTGTTTTCTGTTGTGTGATAGTCAAATTTACCAAGTCTTTTAATGAATGCATTTTCCATAAGCTGCAAGAATATCCATTTATAAATTTCCATTGAATGAATTACATGATCAAGATCATAGAAGTATTTTGAACTTTGATAAATGCAATACTATGACAGGTCGATGAAATATTGTAATTCAAATAGAAATCTTTTTTGCATAACTGGAAATATTCCTATAGTGTTTCATTTTTGTCCTAAGTTTTAAGGTTTAGACAGTTAAAGGTATTGTACAAGTAGTGTTTCATATGCAAAGTTAACAGAAACTAAATCTTGCACATATAGTGTATGCACTTCATCGGTTTATGAATCTCAAATTGATGAATTTAATGTAATATAGTTTAATCAATCAAACTGACTAACATGTATCTTTGTTATCATTGTCTCCTTGTGTGATTTCCTCCAGCCTAGTAAAAACTGGCGAATATCTAATTGAAACAATATGAGTGGTGAAAACACTTTTAGGATCAAATCCCTTACGTGCTTCAACTTCTTTCATATTGAAGGGATTAAAGAATATAGACATCTCAATCAATCTTGATGAAATTTTAACTGAAATATCAACAATTTTGAAAGGCATAAGGATGAATTGTCGCTTCCTCTTCTTATCAAAAATAACAAACCACAATCTGTACTATCTACATAATTCATAAACCAAAAATATATCACAAACAAATTGGGGGAGAAGAAAATTCTTCCCTTCAAAGATGAAGAGCCTTATGTATGTGAACTCTTTGTCAAATATACATACTCCCTTCCACACGAGAAATCCATTGGTTGCCTCTATCACCCTAGTTGGTTTAGTCCCAATGAGCATACTTATGCACTCTTTGACAAAAGAATATTCGATTTGATAGAAATGGAATGGTGTTTGTGCTTCGATAACATAGGGTCCCAGAATTGTTTAGGGTTCTCATTGAAATGGGTTCTCATTGAAATCGACATTGCCCCTTGGGGGCATGCCCTCAAACATGTTACAATAAACTAAAGAAAGAAAAAGGTAAGAGGTCATGGATAATCTCTTTGTATGAATGAAGTTTGATAGTTGGTGGGAAAACTCATTTGGGATCATTTGGGCCTAATAAAAAATCTTCCCTACTTGTACATAGTAATGAAGGATGTATAAAAAATAATTGGGGACATAAGATGTTGAGTCCTAGCCCACTTTTGAAATGTGTCATCGTTTCCATCCTTCAATACAAAATTAATCTTATAGAGAAAAAAACAATTATGAATCTAAATCCCAATTTATGAAAAAAAAAATCCCACTTTCATAAACTTTCTAATTTGACTTTTCACATTTTTTATCATTGCAAAACTATTTTTTCCCAAACATTGAATAGTTTTATAAACTCAATAAAATAATAATATACACAATTAAATTTAACTTATTAAATTTGTATTAAATTTTTTCATAATACTAAAAAATCAATTTTAAAAAACCAAACACATTGTTTTACATATATAAAATTTCTCTGAAATTTCACCAAACACTATTTAAATAACCACATCTTATCCCAACCATTAAAACATAATTCAACAAATATTCAAAACTTTCTTTAAAAATCTAGAATCATTAAAAATACTTTATACATACATGTTTGGAAAAATGCCACATCATCGTTCATGATAAATCTTTCTTCAAAGATCTAGAGTAATCATGCCACATCATCATTCATGCTGAATCTTTCTTCAAAGATCTAGAATAATCAATGCCACATATATACAATGCCACATCGTTTTTGAAGAAGTGCCACATCATTTTAACAGTTCCACATCATCGTTCAACTAAAAGTTCATTGTACAACTATGTGTACGGTTTCACTTTTGGTTGGCCAAGACGTGTCATTGAGCTAAATATAGAGAGGTAGTCAAACAATCCAACTTGGCATTAGGTGCCATTAATTTCTTAGTAGTGGGTGCCTTGTCAAATTCATATGCTTATCATTGGTATTGGTTGTGGGTTTGTTATGACATAAACAAGAAGTCAGCTCTATCTCTATCAACTATATCTTCAATTTTTTTTCATATGATTGACAAAAGTAATGAGAGTGAGAGCCTAACGAAAACTCACATCCATATGAGTGTGTAAGAGCTTTGAGTTGAATTCTCACGGGTCCCACATGCATCTATGTGAGGCATGTCCTACTCTACTTAATGCGTAACATGCTCCATGATAAAAATTAATATAATTTTCTTTTTTATTTATTTTTATTTCAATAATATGATTCACAGTTTTTTTTTAAAGTCTAATTATATTTATATATAGTGTAAAATCTTAAATTATTTATGAAGAATTAATTAATTTATAATAAAAAAGTTTAGGATGTCCACACAAACTTATAAATGTGTGACCTTGAAATTATACTAATGAGAAAGTGCTATCTTGATGCACTGTTTGAGGAGTTTGTAGTCAAAGTCACACATTAGAATTAATATAACAATAGCAAAACTGCAAATTTATTAGGTATTAATAGAGATTTCATATATACACACTATGTTACCAAATCAAATCACATTAAAATTTAGAGCAAATACATTTAACAACATTCTTTGTATCTTTATGTTAATGGCATGTGATCTTATACATTCAATAACATTTTTTGTATTTTTATTGAGTTAATGGCCTTTGATCTTGTGCCTTTTCACATTCACAAAGCCAAGCCAATGCATAGTTCTTTGGAATTTCTTGGGCCTCTTTATATTCACAAAGCTAATGCATAGCTCTTTGGAGTCCACAACAATTAACACTATGCAAACTCGAATAAAAGGAGAGTTACAAGCCCTTTATTCAATCACAAACTTCATGTTTATGCTTGTGCTCCTTGGCTTTTTCCCTTACAACTTCCCTAATTATTGAAATTCTAAATACAATGCTTCAAATTCCAAGGTGTTCACAAAAATCCACAAAGGAAAATAAACATTTTACTACATTACAAATCTTTTCATGGAAAAATGATTCAACAATGGGTTCGATAAAATAAGCATTCCATAGTTCTATTCACTCTTTTGCAAGATTACCATTCTCTAAGCTAAGATTAATCTCTTCCCGACAATTCTTCTTCTGTAGTGTGACCTTTTTGGACATTTTGGATTCCACTCAACAATGTGTTCCTTCTACAACATGCGCTTTGGATTTTCTTCTATATGTGTGGAAAATGTTCCTCTTTACCATTTCTATTTTCTCGGATGTAGGTGTTGACACTTGAATCCGTTAAGACCGAAACGACAACCTCACGAGGATACAAATCCCCATGTGTTTTTATAGAGGTGGTACTCCTATTTGTTTATAGGACTTTTAGAAATTTTGTTGTGATATTCAAAGAAATATAAAGATTGTAGTAAAATAAAAGTTTTGTTTTTAAAAAGAGTCCCTGAGAGATGGCTAGGAACCTCACACATCACATATTTGAAAAAGATAAACAAAAATTCCTCACATCGATCATAGTTAAACTAAAGATTTATGATCACATAAAATAAAAGAAGATGGTATGCATACATAATAGAACTTTAATAGAGTAAACACATGTTATACTCAAAACTCAAAGTTATAAAATACATTCAAAACTAATCCTGAAATAATTCTCTTGGGGTTTCTGAAAAATATAGTCTGTTACAAATCTTTGAAATTTAAATGTGTTGGTCCTTGGGACTAGGATTGGGACTCCCACGAACCATAAAGAAAATATAAACAAGAAGTAAGTTGTGGAAAGAATATAGTGGGCAATGACAAAGTAGCAAGACATGGAAAGAAGAGAGGAAGGAGTTATCAGATTTCGGTTAAACCTTTCTAGTCAAAGAAACATAGAAACTAGATGAAAAACTAATAAAGAAAGAAATATGTGATCAACATGAACTTACTATGATGGTCTCTCTCTCATTCACTTTCTTGTTTCTATCCTTTTATTCTCCTCATTGATGGTTATAGGAACCGTCTCAATTGTTGCTTCTTGGCCCTCTTTGGTTAATTTATCAATTGCCTTTTTAAACCAATCGTCAATGTAGTTTTTTTATTGGTGCAACATTTATTTCACACCTAATTTTAATATTGAATAATCTACCTTCCAAGTCTCTTAAGTCATGAGAAATACCATGTATTTCCTCCTCAATATCTTATTTTTTCACAGAATAATCAACCATCCAATTGTCTATTTCTTCTTCATTATATTCAACTATGCCATAGAATTTCTGAGTTGATAACTCTTTCAATATCCCAACTTGTTCATCAAATTGTTGCTTGTCATAAACATTGAATTGAGAATTAACTTAGGGTTTTGTACCTCAATAGTGCTTCCTGCCAGATCTATCTCTGTTATTCTTTTGAACATTTTTTCTCTTTTTACTATGGCTTCACTGCATGCTTGGAAAATGTTCTTCAATTTTTTGATATTTTCTTTCCAACAAGCATTTATTTATTTAATTTGAATTGGGGAGGGGAGATCATCTTCTCTTATTTTCAATTCTATCATATTTGAGACTTTTATTCCAAATCGAAATACAATATCAGTGTAGAAACCTTCTTCATTCTTTAAATCAACCTACAGAAACTCATGAAAATCATGTGCCCTTGAGCCAAAAGAGAAAATATTTTTTGATACCTCCCTTGCTTTTGTTATCAGTGACATTCTCTTTTCAATGTTTTTATCTACATAACTTCAGTCTGCTTTGAGTAAACTTGAAGATCCTTTTAACTTAATGGTGGGTGTGGTTGGTTTAACCATTGACAAAGGACTTACTAGGATTGGAAGAGGCATTAAGGCATTTTCAAATTCTCTGATCCTTTATTTCAACTTAGCATTTTCAGCTTCTAGATCACCAATAGAATCTTCAAGAGCATCCCCGATTTCCCTGTGGATTTTAGAAATTTGGGACGGACACATGTCCTTTAGGTCAACCTATGAGCGAGACATTCCCTTTTTATTTTTCTGGTCACCTCTTTCTACAATCAACATTTTAGAATCCTTATAAAAAACAACACTTTGAAAAGTGAAGGACTCATATTCACTAAAGGTCTCATTTGCAACGACTTCCAATAAAGAATTTTGTTGAGCCATATTTTATTGTTGTTCAATTGTGGGAAATATTTTCTCAATATCTACTTCTAGCTCCATTTCCTCCATAGAAAAGCTTTGGATATCATTTTCTATAAGATTATACTCTTCCTCTTGCACTAAATTATTCCTTTTCTTTATCACAGGGAGCTTATGTGAACTCTCGATTTTCCCAGGGGGGAGGATTCTTCTCTCCCTGTCCATTTGAACTACTGTTGACAACCTTTCTAACTGGATGAGCCATTAGAGCATTGATCCAGGATGTGGTATTTTTTGGAGTAACAACTAGAGACTAAGCACTACTTTCAATGGGACCCTTTCCCTTTAGCTTATAAAAATCATTAGTACTGAGTATTGTTTCTAGGTCACCAACATCATGTACAAGAGTACTTTGGTTGTTGTAGATTTTAACCTTGTGTAATATTTACTGTAAATAGATTTTCAGTAAAAGAACAGAAAATACACAATGGAAAATACACAAAGATTTTTCCCTTGGAAACCCAAACCGGGAAAACCAACATATTCTATATTCATTCATAGTGATACATTGTTTACAATGCAATATACATATAGGAGTCAATGACATCAAAAACCCTAACCTAGTGACTTGGATTAGTCAACAACCCTAATTCCTTAACCAGAAATAGAAAACCATTGACAACAGATCATGTGCCGAAAAAATGCCCAACAATGGACATGAAAATCAAGGCAACATGAAAAACGAGGCAAAAATGTGACACGTTTCTCGAGGAAAAAAAATCGTGCAAAAATATACCACATAGCCAACATTCTCTCACTTGTTATTTTCTTTTCATACAGGGTTACATAGTCAACAATCCAGGGAAACAATTCCCATGGATCCTCTACACCAAGAAAACTTCTCAGTGCTCACAGATTTGGTTAATAAATCTGCAACATTCTTCAAAGTGTCCACCTTCATCAAAAACACTTTATTTTCTTCAACCATGTCTCTCACAAGGTGATATTTAATATCAATATGCTTTGTCTTTGAATGATAAGTCGGGTCCTTTGCCAGTACAATTGCACTCCGACTATCACAATCTATCCTTACAGCTTGGTGTACAAACTCAATACCTGAACATAGTATTTGTAACCATATTGCTTCCTTACTTGCATGAGTCTCTACCATGTATTCAGCTTTTGTAGTTGAAATTGCCACTACAACCTGATTTTTGCTTATCCAACTTATTGCTCCTCCAAACAGGTTAAACAAATACCCACTTGTAGATCGCCTATAATCCATATCTCCAGCCTAGTCTGCATACATAAAGCCACGTATATCCAACACTCTGTCCAATACATGTCTTCCTTGGTAGAACAATCCATATCTTTTAGTGCCACACAAATACGTGAAAGTCCTTTTTACTTGTGTCCAATGCTCCTTCCTTGGTTTTGACATATACCTGCACAAAACTCCCATTGCATATGCAATGTTCGATCTAGTATAGACCATTTCATACATCAAACTTCCAACTGCACTCATATATGGAACACGAGACATGTCCTCCTCCTTTTCCTATGTCTTGGGACACTGATCCGCATAAAACTTTACACCAACAGGAATAGGAACCTTGATCGGTTTACATTCTTGAATATTAAACCTATGCAATATTGTCTTGACATATTTTCTCTGATTTAACTAGAGCTTCCTCTTTTCCCAATTTCTTTTAATTTTCATGCCCAAAATGAAATTTGAAGCACCAAGATCCTTCATATAAAATTTAGAGGAAAACTAAGTTCTCACAACCTGGATAATCTCCTTGTTGTTTCCTATCAGCAACATGTCATCCACATACAAGACCAGATAAATCAAATGATCACCAAATAAAATAAAATACACATAATGATCCTCTTTGCTTCTTTTGAAACCAAGTCCCAACATATAAGTATCATATTTTTGATACCACTGTTGGAGACACCTACCACACTTAGAGGGAGGGGGTGAATGAGTGTGGGGTTCTTTCTCCCAAAACTTCCCTCTTCACATAAAACTCCTTAGTTAACATTCAACATTTATTCATTACCCATTGTTGTCATTTATAACCAGTCATATGTGAACATATATCAACAACATATATCAACAATACATATCATCAATAAGTCATCACCACAAGGAACACAAAGAACACAAGATGTATGTATAATTTTTCTTTTTATTATGGACAACAATCTGAGGTTTATCATCAACAACTGAATAGAGTACAACTCTACAAGACCACCAGCTCTATAATGCAAGACTCAACTTACACCTTCAGCACCAACTGAGATGAGACAACAATCCTCAACAGATATCAATCTGTCAACAGGTACACGACATGTCAGTAGTTCATCCTACGTGTGTACGCGCTCTGTCTCACTACAACCTGCGTGTGCACGCGGCCAGTGTATAATGCAACATGTGTATGCTTTTGAGAAGCTAGAGATTTTCTTTGCTTCACATGCTCAAATCCTTTGTAACCTGCAATCTCTTTCTCTTATGTATTTCACTATCCAAACTGACCCACGACCAATCAAAACATCTCCAAGCTCTCCAATAGCTTACTCATGCTCCACAATAGATCAATATGAATGCTATCTCAAACATATATAAGCATATAGTATTCCATAGCACTCATGTCACCACTGAATCAGAAGAGTATTGATCACTCCATCAACCAAATCAACCAAATTGAACCACATCATAGAAGCCATACCAATAATTCCCTAAGAATTCTCATCACATCAAACAATAGTATTCATAAAGACAATAATGTAATCATACCCATGTCTCAGTGATAGATATGAGGCCATAGAATGCAGATCTAGAACCTGCCTAATCATCCAAGAGCTTGGCACCAGCTCAAACACAAGTCTTCACCATTTTATCCACCATACGCTCATTGTCTTTAGACATCCCGTGTATAACTTAATGTATACGCACCCTAAGCACAAACAACCCACGTATACCTCAAAAACTAGGGTTTTTGAAGTTACGAGAATTTTACCGTCAAGATCTCCGACATTGTCGAAACTTTGATGCGTCCATGAGATCCTCTTCTTTCTCTCTTCCTTAGAATAGATCTTCAATCCTGCTCAAGATATCCACACAAATAATGATCAGGAAGCTCTACTTCAATACTCCACAAGATAATCTCACTATAAGTTCTCCATTGATCCACAAAAAGGATTCTCACCAAACAAATGTACATTTCACAAGAGATCTTAGCTTCTTATTTATACTTTCATCTTCTAGGTCACTTAACCCATTTCTAAAGAAGAGCGTGTGAACCATCCTAAGCAATTCCAACCCATAGCCCTTTGTAATGCCATCTACAAGCTTCTAACCAAAGTGATAGATAGACGACTCAAGCCCCTCCTTCCCTTCATCATATCACTGGAACAATCAGGGTATGTGGAAGGCAGACAAATCATGGACAGTTTCATCCTCGCCCATGAGTTCATTCACTCTCTTTAGAAGACCCGAACTCTAGGTATGCTCCTAAAACTGGACCTTTCTAAATCTTTTGACAAGTTAAGTTGGGCTTATATGAGGGCTATGCTCCTTGCCTTTGCTTTCGACCCCTCCTAGGTTGCTTGGATTCTGAACCTCACCTCCACGACCTTCTTTTGAATCCTTGTCAATGACGTTCCTTCTTGCCCCTTCTCTCCTAATAGAGGAATCAGATAGGGGGACCCCCTCTCTCCTTTCCTCTTCATCATTCTATAAGAATGACTTGGTTGCTCAATTCAGGCTGTAGTGGCAAACATAATGATGAAAGGGATGCCTCTGCGTGGTATCAACCCCCCGATACCTCACAGCCAATTTGTGGATGACACTCTAATGATGGGCTCCCCAACCGTCCAAGAGGCCCTCATCATTCTCTCAATCATCAATACCTTCTGTGAAGCCTCAGGGATGGACATAAACAAGGACAAGTCCTAGATATTGTTTTTTAATACCCCTTTGTCAATTCATCTCCACATTGCAGACATCCTGGGTTTTACTCGAAGTTCCCTTCCATACAAATACCTTGGCATCCATCTCCTTGACAAAGCCCTCTGAAATAGCTCATGGGAAGGTCTCCTTACCTCCTTTGCAAAAATACTCTCCTCCTGGACCTATCGTGCACTCAACTTCCCGAGTCACCTCATCCTTCTTAAATATGTTATGCAATCTCTACCTATCTATAACTTCTCGGATATCGCAACCCCAAACAACATCCTCAATTCCATCAAAGCTTTGAAAATAAATTTTCTATGGCAGGGACTTAAAACAGTGAAGAAATTTTCTCTGGTCAATTGGGAGAAGATCTGTCAACCTAAGACTCAAGGGGGACTAGAAATTGAAGATCCCTCTACTTTGAATAAAGTGCTTAGTGCCAAGATCTCGCGGAGATGGCTGAAAATACCTCGGGACCTTTGGGCCAGGCTTTGGTGACGAAAATATACTCCCAACACAACAAAAAGAAACAGCATTCGTTGGAATGAAGATACCCCAGGCTCTGATTTGGACGGTAGCCAAGAAAAATCGCTACATGATTGTCAACCATGCCTTCTGGGAAATACGAAATGATTCGACTACCCTCTTCTGGAATGATTCCTGGCAACAGTTACCGGTTTTAGTGCAAGAGAATTGGGCAGTTACCTTCTTCCTTCCAACAACACATGTAGGAATGAAAAGAGTGGCAGACTACTGGAAGGACAACCCCACTAATGCCACTTGGAGATGTTGGAAATCCAAAATAGAATACCTACATGTGGAGGCACATGTAAACCTCCAACTATGGCACAAAATGATCGATGGACAGAAAATTCCTATTCTGCAAGGAGAAGATATCATTCGATGGGGATGATCTCCAAAAGGTACTTTTAACATCCAAGAGGCCTATGACATAAAATACAATATAAACCTACCTCATCCAACGGAAGTCTGGCACAAAATCTGGTCCCTAAAATATTGGCCCAAAATAAGCACTTTCCTATGGATGGTGGCACATAGCAATATTCTCACCTAGGAGAATCTCACCAAAAGGGGATTTATAGGACCTTCCATATGACACCTCTGCTTGGCAGAGGCAGAAACTATGAATCACCTTCTCAACACCTTCCCTTACAATGCCAAAGTTTGGGACCATTGCGCAACCATAATGTGCACCTCAGATCGCCAAAGGGATGACATTATCAACACCATTGAAGCGTGGAGAGATGAATCCTATCAGTCACCAGTTCTTAACCACATCTAACAGTTTCTCCCTGGTTTCATCCTCTAGAAACTTTGGAAGGAAATAAATAGAAGAATATTCAGAAATATCCAGAAGGATTGGCAAGGCAGTTGGATCCAAATTTCCAACAAAATAACATAAACAATCAGCTTGCAGCATTGGCATGCGGAAGACTTGATCTGCCCAACCCAGGAGTAGCACATCATGGATAACTAGAAACTCAGTAAAAACCAAAGTTTGTTACCTCCTACTCAACCTTATTCTCGAGGGGGCAGACCTTCCCATTACCCCCCCCCTATGGATTTCATCAAGCTCAATTTTGATGGAGCCTCCAAAGGAAACTTGGGAGAAGCGGGGTTTGGGACATTCTTCTGCAATCATCAGGAAAGCATTCTCCTCCTCATAGCAGAAATCTTAGGACACACTACCAACAACACGATAGAACTATGGGGGATAACCAAAGGGCTACAGTTGGCCTCAAAACACCACCTCAATGAACTTATAGTGGAAGGAAACTCTCAATTCATCCTCAACCTCCTCCAAAAAATCTTGAACGGAGCCGACCTAAAGCATGTTTTTCCCAGCTGGCATCTCTGTCATGGTCTAAGAACAACTACATCCCTCCTCAAACAGGTTCAAGCTCTCATCCCTTCTCATGTTAGAAGAAAGGCCAACTATATTGTGGATGATTTAGCCAAAATTGGGGTAGAAACAAATGGACCAGATATTTTTTGTCAGGCCCCCACCCATCAGAGGCACCCCATCTTTCAGATATGCCAAACAAAATCTCTAACCATCGACTACCCCCCGAATGGGGTGCTAGTGGAGGACACGCATCGAGAGGAGAATCCAGGAGAGATCCTCTGTGGCGTCGACCACGTGACAACTGTGTGCCACTCCCTCCCACCTTCCTCATGCCTTTAAGTTCAGCTTGCTCAATTCAAGGCTCCATTACTCTCAGTGCACCCTACTCTGCCTTCACATCCTTTCGACGAACTGACACCTTCGTTCAGCCTTTACTCTATGCGTGCAGTCATTTATGGAACTTCACCAGCTCCCCGACCTATTTGAATTTCTATAGAGGCTCTAGATGGGTCATTTATTCCTGGTTGTTCTTCTCAGAGGTCGGCCTCCTGCCCAACCTTTCCCTGCTTTGCAATTTTCCTCTCCTATTCTGTTCCTAGCTCACTTTAGCTCTCCTTGTGTCCCGAAGATGCCAAGGCTATGAGGGAAGTCTAAATGCGGGTCAACCTGGCAGCCAAACCGACCCTGCTTGGTCCTTCGTCCCCCGCTCCTTCCCTTTTATCCTCCTCCTCATCAGCCACCTCGTCCTCCTCCCTGGCACAGTCGACACAAACCCCTACTTCTCTCCCACCCCTCTCAACATCCCTTGCCAACAAAATGGAGGTGTTGGACTGCTCAGTGCCTCACTAGATTACAACCCAAGACCTTCAGGCAATTCGGCCTCTACTTCACACCCAAGCCCTTTGGCTCCTCCCAACTCTCCGACCACCAGTTCATTTCAGGACCAGCCTCACAACGCTTGACATCAGATGGATAGGTCGGAAGATAGTCAAAATTTGCTTTAGTAACCCTAATATTGAGCTAGCTCCAACACATATCCAAACTGTGAATGGAAAACATGCCTCGTATTGTTGCAGAGCCTGATATTCGACTTACGTTGGGACATGGACGACCTCCAGTTTCGTCTGGAGACCCTAGACAACAAAGCCTCCCAACTCCTGCTTTTTCTCTCCGCATTATAGGGTGCTCATCACCTCCCAGCAGAGGCATCCCAAGTAGCAACAACCTAGGCAACAAAAAATTCGGCATTGATGTTGGCATTGGAAACTTTGGTCCAAGCAGAGGCTTCTATCTCGGCCGGAGGATTCCCAAAAGGAAGAGCACATGCCACCACAGCTAGAGGACGTCATGCAACTAGACGTGACACCATTCAAGGAGGATCCGCCTCCTCCCAGGGACATAACATTTGACTCCTTCTGCATGGCCATGTGGCCGCACTACAACCCATACCGGTGATTTGTCTGTTGGTTTGTTGTGTGCATGGCCACCTTGTTGGCCACCTCTCATGTTTTTGTCTATGATTATTATGTTTATGTTGTCTACACTTTGCACAGTTGTAACGGTCAGGGCTAGAATATTGAACTCTCTTTTGCGTGAGTAGTAGTCTAAGACTTCACTTATGAAGTGGTTCAGCTGGCTGAGCTTGTTTCCGCTCAGGGAAGCTCAGTGTTTACATCTTGAAACCATGAAAATTTTGTATACTCTTTGATTTTGACAGACTTTTATACAATCTTACTTATAAAAAAAAAACAAATGATTTCAGAGTTTATTATAAGATATTGGTTTCTCAATCTACGTGTTAACGCTTTTGTGTGGCGCTAATTCTTTACTAGTCTAGTAGTTCTCTTGCAATGTGGCATGATCTAGAAATCCCCCCCTAAGCATTGGTATATGTTGCAACTATTTACACTATATTTCATTTCATGCACAATATTTCAATTTGATTTCATTTGTTTTCTATTGTGTGATAGTCAAATTTACCAAGACTTTTAATGAATGCATTTTCCATAAGTTGCAAGAATATCCATTTATAAATTTCCATTGAATGAATTACATGATTAAGATCATAGAAGTATTTTGAACTTTGATAAATGCAATACTATGATAGGCCGATGAAATACTGTAATTCAAATAGAAATATTTTTTGCATAACTGGAAATATTACTATAGTGTTTCATTTTTGTCCTAAGTTTTAAGGTTTAGATAGTTAAAGGTATTGTACAAGTAGTGTTTCATATGCAAAGTTAACAAAAACTAAATCCTGCACATATAGTGTATGCACTTCATCAGTTTACGAATCCCAAATTGATGAATTTAATGTAATATAGTTTAATCAATCAAACTGACTAACATGTATCTTTGTTATCGTTGTCTCCTTGTGTGATTTCCTCCAGCATAGTAAAAACTGACGAATATCCAATTGAAACCATATGAGTGGTGAAAACACTTTTAGGATCAAATCCCTTACGTGCTTCAACTTTTTTCATATTGAAGGAATTAAAGAATATAGACATCTCAATCAATCTTGATGAAATTTTAACTGAAAGATCAACAATTTTGAAAGGCATAAGGATGAATTGTCGCTTCCTCTTCTTATCAAAAAACATGAACCACATTCTGTATTATCTACATAATTCATAAACCAAAAATATATCACAAACAAATTGGGGGAGAAGAAAATTCTTCCCTTCAAAGCTGAAGAGCCTTATGTATGTGAACTCTTTGTCAAATATACATACTCCCTTCCACACGAGAAAGCCAGTGGCTGCCTCTATCACCCTAGTTGCTTTAGTCCCAGTGAGCATACTTATGCACTCTTTGACAAAAGAATATTCGATTTGAGAGAAATGGAATGGTGTTTGTGCTTCCATAACATAGGGTCCCAAAATTGTTTAGGGTTCTCATTGAAATCGAAATTGTCCCTTGGGGGCATGCCTTCAAACATGTTACAATAAACTAAAGAAAGAAAAAGGTAAGAGGTCATGGATAATCTCTTTGTATGAATGAAGTTTGATAGTTGGTGGGAAAACTCATTCGGGATCATTTGGGCCTAATAAAAAAATCTTCCTTGCTTATACATAGTAACGAAGGATGTATAAAAAATAATTGGGGACATAAGATGTTGAGTCCTGGCCCACTTTTGAAATGTGTCATCGTTTCCATCCTTCAATACAAAATTAATCTTATAGAGAAAAAAATAATTATATATCTAAATCCCAATTTATTAAAAAAAAAATCCCACTTTCATAAACTTTCTGATTTGACTTTTCACATTTTGTATCATTGCAAAACTAATTTTTCCCAAACATGGAATAGTTTTATAAACTCAATAAAATAATAATATACAAAATTAAATTTAACTTATTAAATTTGTATTAAATTTTTTCATAATACTAAAAAATCAATTTTAAAAAACCAAACACATTTTTTTACATATATAAAATTTCTCTAAAATTTTACCATACACTATTTAAATAACAACATCTTATCCCAACCATTAAAACATAATTCAACAAATATTCAAAACTTTCTTTAAAAATCTAGAATCATTAAAAATACTTTATACATACATGTTTGGAAAAATGCCACATCATCGTTCATCATCGTTCATGCTAAATCTTTCTTCAAAGATCTAGAATAATCATGCCACATCATCGTTCATGCTGAATCTTTCTTCAAAGATCTAGAATAATCAATGCCACATCATTTTTAAGAAGTGCCACATCATTTTAGCAGTGCCACATCATCGTTCAACTAAAAGTTCATTGTACAACTATGTGTACGGTTTCACTTTTGGTTGGCCAAGACGTGTCATTGAGCTAAATATAGAGAGGTAGTCAAACAATCCAGCTTGTCATTAGGTGCTATTAATTTCTTAGTAGTGGGTGCCTTGTCAAATTCATATGCTTATCATTGGTATTGGTTGTGGGTTTGTTATGACATAAACAAGAAGTCAGCTCTATCTCTATCAACTATATCTTCAATTTTTTTCATATGATTGACAAAAGTAATGAGAGTGAGTGCCTAACGAAAACTCACATCCATATGAGTGTGTAAGAGCTTTGAGTTGAATTCTCACGGGTCCCACATGCATCGATGTGAGGCATGTCCTACTCTACATAATGCATAACATGCTCCATGATAAAAATTAATATAATTTTCTTTTTTATTTTATTTCAATAATATGATGCACAATTTTTTTTAAAGTCTAAATATATTTATCTATAGTGTAAAATCTTAAATTATTTATGAAGAATTAATTTATTTATAATAAAAAAGTTTAGGATGTCCACACAAACTTATAAATGTGTGACCTCGAAATTATACTAATGAGAAAGTGCTATCTTGATGCACTGTTTGAGGAGTTTGTAGTCAAAGTCACACATTAGAATTAATATAACAATAGCAAATCTGCAAATTTATTAGGTATTAATAGAGATTCCATATATACACACTATGTTACCAAATCAAATCACATTAAAATTTCGAGCAAATACATTTAACAACATTCTTTGTATCTTTATGTTAATGGCATGTGATCTACATTCAATAACATTTTTTGTATTTTTATTGAGTCAATGGCCTTTGATCTTGTGCATCTTTACATTCACAAAGCCAACGCATAGCTCTTTGGAATTTCTTGGGCCTCTTTACATTCACAAAGCTAATGCATAGCTCTTTGGAATCCACAACAATTAACATTATACAAACTCGAATCAAAGGAGAGTCAAAGGCCCTTTGTTCATTCACAAACTTCATGTTTATACTTGTTCTCCTTGGCTTTTTCCCTTACAACTTCCCTAATTATTGAAATTCCAAATACAATGCTTCAAATTCCAAGGTGTTCACAAAAATCCACAAAGGAAAAGAAACATTTTACTACATTACAAATATTTTCATGGAAAAATGATTCGACAATGGGTTCGATAAAATAAGCATTCCATAGTTCTATTCACTCTTTTGCAATATTACCATTCTCTAAACTAAGATTAATCTCTTCCCGACAATTCTTCTTCTGTAGTGTGACCTTTTTGGACATTTTGGATTCCACTCAACAATGTGTTCCTTCTACAACATGCACTTTGGATTTTCTTCTATATGTGTGGAAAATGTTCCGCTTAACCATTTCTATTTTCTCGGATGCACGTGTTGATGCTTGAATCCGTTAAGACCGAAATGACAACCTCACGAGGATACAAATCCCCCTGTTTTTTTATAGAGGTGGTACTCCTCTTCGTTTCAAGATTTTCTTGGAATTATAGATTATCAAAATAATATAGGACTTTTAGAAAGTTTGTCTTGATATTCAAAGAAATATAAAGATTGCAGTAAAATAAAAAGTTTTGGTTTTAAAAAGAGTCCCCGAGAGATGACCAGGAACCTGACACATCACATATTTGAAAAAGATAAACAAAAAATCCTGACATTGATCATAGTTAAACTAAAGATTTATGATCACATAAAATAAAAGAAGATGGTATGCATACATAATAGAACTTTAATAGAGTAAACACATGTTATACTCAAAACTCAAAGTTATAAAATACATTCAAAATTGATCCTGAAATAATTCTCTTGGGATTTCTGAAAAATATAGAGTCTGTTACAAATCTTTGAAATTTAAATGTGTTAGTCCTTGGGACTAGGATTGGGACTCCCATGGACCATAAAGAAAATATAAACAAGAATTAAGTTGTGGAAAGAATATGGTGGGCAATGACAAAGTGGCAAGACATGGAAAGAAGAGAGGAAGGAGTTATCAGATTTCGGTTAAACCTTTGTAGTCAAAGAAACATAGTAACTGGATGAAAAACTAATAAAGAAAGCAAGATGTGATCAACATAAACTTACTATGATGGTCTCTCTCTCGTTCACTTGCTTGTTTCTATCATTTTATTGTCCTCATTGATGGTTATAGGAACCGTCTCAATTGTTGCTTCTTGGCCCTCTTTGGTTAATTTATCAATTGCCTTTTTAAACCAATCTTCAATGTAGTTTTTTTATTGGTGCAACATTTATTTCACGCCTACTTTTAATATTGAATAATTTGCCTTCCAAGTCTCTTAAGTCATGAGAAATACCATGTATTTCCTCCTCAATATCTTAATTTTTTATAGAATAATCAACCATCCAATTGTCTATTTCTTCTTCATTATATTCAACTATGCCATAGAATTTCTCAGTTGATAACTCTTTCAATCTCCCAACTTGTTCATCAAATTGTTGCTTTGTCATAAACATTGAATTGAGAATTAGCTTAGGGTTTTGTACCTCATTAGTGCTTCCTGGAAGATCTATCTCTGTTATTCTTTTGAACAATTTTTCTCTTTTTACTATGGCTTCACTGCATGCTTGGAAAATGTTCTTCAATTTTTTGATATTTTCTTTCCAACAAGCATTTATTTATTTAATTCTAATTGGGGAGGGGAGATCATCTTCTCTTATTTTCAATTCTATCATATTTGAGACTTTTATTCCAAATGGAAATACAATATCAGTGTAGAAACCTTCTTCATTCTTTAAATCAACCTACAGAAACTCATGAAAATCATGTGCCCTTGAGCCAAAAGAGAAAATATTTTTTGATACCTCCCTTGCTTTTGTTATCAGTGACATTCTCTTTTCAATGTTTTTATCTACATAACTTCAGTTTTCTTTGAGTAAACTTGAAGATCCTTTTAACTTAATGGTGGGTGTGGTTGGTTTAACCATTTACAAAGGACTTACTAGGATTGGAAGAGGCATTAAGGCATTTTCCAATTCTCTGATCCTTTATTTCAACTTAGCATTTTCAGCTTCCAGATCACCAATAGAATCTTCAAGAGCATCCCCTATTTCCTTGTGGATTTTAGAAATTTGGGATGGACGCATGTCCTTTAGGTCAACCTATGAGCAAGACTTTCCCTTTTTATTTTTCTGGTCACCTCTTTCTACAATCAACATTTTAGAATCCTTATGAAAAACAACACTTTGAAAAGTGAAGGACTCATTTTCACTAAAGGTCTCATTTGCAACGACTTCCAATAAAGAATTTTGTTGAGCCATATTTTATGGTTATTCAATTGCGGGAAATATTTTCTCAATATCTACTTCTAGCTCCATTTCCTCCATAGAAAAGCTTTGGATATCATTTTCTATAAGATTATACTCTTCCTCTTGCACTAAATTATTCCTTTTCTTTCTCACAGGGAGCTTATGTGAACTCTCGATTTTCCCAGGGGGAGGATTCTTCTCTCCCTCTCCATATGAGCTACTGTTGACAACCTTTCTAACTGGGTGAGCCATTGGAGCATTGATCCAAGATGTGGTATTTTTTGGAGTAACAACTAGAGACTAAGCACTACTTTCAATGGGACCCTTTCCCTTTTGCTTATAAAAATCATTAGTACTAAGTATTGTTTCTAGGTCACCAACATCATGTACAAGAGTACTTTGGTTGTTGTAGATTTTAACCTTGTACAATATTTACTGTAAATAGATTTTCAGTAAAAGAACAGAAAATACACACTGGAAAATACAAACATTACACAAAGATTTTTCCCCTGGAAACCCAAACTGGGAAAACCAACATATTCTACATTCATTCATAGTGATACATTGTTTACAATGCAATATACATATAGGAGCCAATGACATCAAAAACCCTAACCCAGTGACTTGGATTAGTCAACAACCCTAATTCCTTAACCAGAAATAGAAAACCATTGACAAAAGATCATGTGTCGAAAAAATGCCCAACAATGGACATGAAAATCGAGGCAAAAATGTGACATGTTTCTCGAGGAAAAAAACTCATGCAAAGAATATACCACATAGCCAACATTCTCTCACTTGTTGTTTTCTTTTCATACAGGGTTACATAGTCAACAATCCAGGCAAACAATTCCCATGGATCCTCTACACCAAGAAAACTTCTCAGTGCTCACAGATTTGGTTAATAAATCTGCAACATTCTTCAAAGTGTCCACCTTCATCAACAACACTTTTTTTTCTTCAACCATGTCTCTCACAAGGTGATATTTAATATCAATATGCTTTGTCTTTGAATGATAAGTCGGGTTCTTCGCCAGAAAAATTGCACTCCGACTGTCACAATCTATCCTTACAGCTTGGTGTACAAAATCAATACCTGAACATAGTATTTGTAACCATATTGCTTCCTTACTTGCATGAGTCTCTACCATGTATTCAGCTTCTGTAGTTGAAATTGCCACTACAATCTGATTTTTTCTCATCCAACTTATTGCTCCTCCAAACAGGTTAAACAAATACCCACTTGTAGATCGCCTATAATCCATATCTCCAACCTAGTCTGCATACACAAAGCCATGTATATCCAACACTTTGTCCAATACATGTCTTCCTTGGTAGAACAATCTATATCTTTCAGTGCCACACAAATGCCTGAAATTCCTTTTTACTTGTGTCCAATGCTCCTTCCTTGCTTTTGACATATACCTGCTCAAAACTCCCATTGCATATGCAATGTTCGATCTAGTATAGACCATTTCATACATCAAACTTCCAACTGCACTCATATATGGAACATAAGACATGTCCTCCTCCTTATCCTGTGTCTTGGGACACTGATCCACATAAAACTTTACACCAACAGGAATAGGAGCCTTGATCGGTTTACATTCCTACATATTAAACTTATGCAATATTGTCTTGACATATTTTCTCTGATTTAACTAGGGCTTCCTCTTTTCCCAATATCTTTTAATTTCCATGCCCAAAATGAAATTTGAAGCACCGAAATCCTTCATATCAAATTCAGAGGAAAACTGAGTTTTCACAACCTGGATAATCTCCTTGTTGTTTCCTATCAACAACATGTCATCCACATACAAGACCAGATAAATCAAATGATCACAAAATAATTTAAAATACACATAATGATCCTCTTTGCTTCTTGTGAAACCAAGTCCCAACATATAAGTATCAAATTTTTGATACCACTATTGGACACACCTACCACACTTAGAGGGAGGGGGTGAATGAGTGTGGGGATCTTTTCCCCAAAACTTCCCTCTTCACATAAAACTCCTTAGTTAACATTCAACATTTATTCATTACCCATTGTTGTCATTTATAACCAGTTAGATGTGAACATATATCAACAACATATATCAACAACACATATCATCAATAAGTCATCACCACAAGGAACACAAAGACAAAAGATGTATGTATAATTTTTCTTTTTATTATGGACAACAATCTGAGGTTTATCATCAACAACTGAATAGAGTACAACTCTACAAGACGACCAGCTCTATAATGCAAGACTTAGCTTACACCCTTAGCACCAACTGAGATGAGACAACAATCCTCAACAGATATCAATCTGTCAACAGGTACACAACCTGTTAGTAGTTCATCCTACGTGTGTATGCACACTGGCTCACTACAGCCTGCGTGTGCACGTGGCCAGTGTATAATGCAACATGTGTATGCTTCTGAGTAGCTAGAGCTTCTCTTTGCTTCACATGCTCAAATCCTTTGTAACTTGCTATCTCTTTCTCTTATGTCTTCCACTGTCCAAACTGACCCACGACCAGTCACAACATCT
Organism: Picea engelmannii; assembly: GCA_009831015.1. Taxonomy (NCBI): domain Eukaryota; kingdom Viridiplantae; phylum Streptophyta; class Pinopsida; order Pinales; family Pinaceae; genus Picea; species Picea engelmannii. The sequence goes on from ML796172.1 coordinate 318,814, forward strand.
CCAAGCTCTCCAATAGCTTACTCATGCTCCACAATAGATCAATATGAATGTTATCTCAAACATGTATACACATCTAGTATACCATAGCACTCATGTCACCACTGAATCACAAGAGTATTAATCACTCCATCAACCAAATCAACCAAATTGAACCACATCATAGAAGCCATCCCAATAATTCCCTAAGAATTCCCATCACATCAAACAATAGTATTCATAAAGACAATAATGTAATCATACATGTGTCTCAGTGATAGATTTGAGGCCATAGAATGCAGATCTAGAACCTGCCTAATCATCCAAGAGCTTGGCACCAGCTCAAACACAAGTCTTCACCATTTTATCCACCATACGCTCACTGTCTTTAGACATCCCGCGTATAACTTAATGTATATGCACCCTAAGCACAAACAACTCGCATATACCTCAGAAACCAGGGTTTTTGAAGTTACGAGAATTTTACCGTCAAGATCTTCGACATTGTCGAAACTTTGATGCATCCATGAGATCCTCTTCTTGCTCTCTTCCTCAAAATAGATCTTCAATCATGCTCAAGATATCCACACAAATAATGATCAGGAAGCTCTACTTCAATAGTCCACAAGATAATCTCACTATAAGTTCTCCATTGATCCACAAAAAGGATTCTCACCAAACAAATGTACATTTCACAAGAGATCCTAGCTTCTTATTTATACTTTCATCTTCTAGGTCACTTAACCCATTTCTAGGTCACTTAACCCACTCTAGGTTATTTAACCTATTTTCCTTATTTTAGGGTTAACCACTTTCCATGAATAGAAAGTTCTCCAATACTTTATCATTTAAATATTCTTTCTTGATTTTGTCACTTCTTTTTATTATTTAAATAATTCACCTTGACTTTGTCACTTTACTTTATCATTTAAATAATGATTTCTTCTTTTCAAGCACTTTGACTTCTTTGACCTTGGGGGATTCAAGCCTTCATATGAGGGTCCTCCAACTTCATAAGGCCATAACTCTCAAACCATGGGGAGTTATGTGACATTCCACATACCACCGAAAATGGCATGACAAGAACTATCCATCTAGGATAGGTTCAGCGACAACTTCATTGATCTTCATCTCATTATTCCACATACAAGCATGGGTCATCCAACCATTTTTCTAGGATAACTCAACCCACAAAGTGTATTCCCGTGAGAGCTTTCACCATAAGGGGACCACTTTGGAGTTCATCCATTTGTGCACCTTATCAATCATGATAAGACAATAATGAGTCATCTTTTCATGAAACAAACTATGCATCATCATGTACCAATGACAACTCATTGATCCATCTTCATCTATGCATCATATCAATGATCCATATTTATCAATTGGTTTCCACTTTTAAATCTATCATTCTCATCAAGGACAATATAGATACATTGTTCATCAATCATCAATCAATCAATTACTTGGCATCAATCAATGACATCAATCAATCAAACCATTTATATCAATGACATATTGTAACACACCCACTATCGTAATTTAAAATTTTTGGGGTTAATATCCCACAAATGAGAAATCTCCAGAAATCTATCTTAGCGAAATGCCAATCCTTGGCTCAATATCGGGATTCGGGGTTTCTAATGTCGAAACTCCTTCACCCCCATGACTCGCAATCCTCCGAATTCCAATGCGCTCCTCACGCATTAGCTCCCCAGGTCAAGCATGTGGTTCACTGCCTTTACGGTTGTGGTCTTACCTCCTTTCGGGGCAACTCCTATCGGAGTTTCGGGTTTTCTGATGTCGCAATTCATGAGTCCTTGGAACCCACGATTCTCCGACCCCCGATATGCCCCTAACGCATTAGCCCTCTAGGCTGGCTCCGTTCTCATGTGACCTGCTACCATATGTCCGCAGCTCTGTAGCTACCCATCGGGGTTTCGGGGTTTATGATGTCGCGATGCACAAGCCTTTGCAAATTCTGATTCCCCGATCCCCGATGCCACTTGGCGTGGACTCACGGCCAAGCTTGATCTTCCGACATCTGTCCCTTGTTCTGGCGCCTAGGGCCCACACTCCTTATGATGGCGTGGAGTGACACCTGTCCTCCACTGGAGTGCTATGACTAGGGGACCGTCGCGTTTTGGGTTTTCGTGATTCCTCCTGTCGTGAGTTTCTCATCATCGAGAATCCCGAATTGCCGAACCCCAATCCCTCGGGATCTTCTGACACGCGTCCTCATCATGAACGGCTCAGATCTCATCGGGAAATCGGGTATCGCGATTTCAATATGTAACGGTTCTATACTCCCTAAATCTTCGATGGTAAAAATCCCGACGCCTCCCAAACGCTGACACATATCCTGCCGAGATCAACAGTTAGGATCCATTCTCGGGATTTCGAGACTTTTGATATCATGGTTGTCTTGCTCTCGGGAACTCCGATTTCCCGACTCGCTCTGGATCACTGACATATGTCCTCCGAGGATGGATGGCTCAGATCGTATCGGGAAATCGCGTATCGCGAGTTCACTCGACAAGGTTTCCTAGTACTCGAAAACTCTGATTTCCCGATTCACGACTCTTCGTGATCCCCATCCACGTGTCCTTGTGGAGATCAATGGCAGAGACTCTTTCTCTGCACACTAGGGTTTAACTCCGATGCAACTTCTCGAGATCTGACGGCGGTCAGGACTATGACCTAAGATCCGACGGTTCAGATCATTTCTCTTGCATGCTCTCCTTCCAGAGGTTATACTCCGAGAAACTCCTCCCTATCCAACGGCTTACGGGATTTTGGCTCCAGATCCGATGGCTCAGATCTCTTCATCACATGCCTACCCATGTGCTTAACCCCTGCGCAGCTCCTCCAGACCCAACGACTGACGGGTATTTGGACCGAGATCTAACGGTCTAGATCCTTGTTCTGGGTTCTTGATGAACCTTTCCGAGGAGGGAATCTCTGTGAAGAGATCCCTACCGGGGAATTCCTGGAAGCAGCTAAGGGGAGACAACTTCCCGAGGACGGCTCGACATAATTAAATTCATTTATTCAATGTAAATCGAGCATGGTTTCCTCGATGTTAAGCATATATCAACTCATTCATAGGAAACACTACATGGACATTCTCATGCTGAAATCATTTATAATTTCATGGTTCTATGAGCTAACATCTACTCCATAATAACCATTATTGCATAGACAATTCCTTCACAGGAAACATTTACAATTCCACAAGTTCAGGAACATATGTGACAGCATATAAATTTCAAAATGCAATATGAGCAAAAACACTTATCAGGAATACTTCAGCAATGGAAGCAGCTGCTGAGAGGGGTGCTCGTTTCCACCCAACCGTAGGCGTAGTGACTCCTACTGGATTTACCACTATCCACCCCCGAGCTGAGACCACGATGTCCTGAGACCCGCGTCTCTCTGTCTTCCAGCGCCCAGGAGCGAAGGTTGCAATCCTTCCTCTCTGCGATCACTCACTCTGCGTAAAATTGCCAGAGTTCCCCTCGCGTCTGCCCCCTTTCAAACCGTTTTAGCCATACGCCTTATCCTCTCCCGAGGTTGCGTGTGACATGATTTCCCTCACACTGATCAGGCCTGACGTCCCTACGGATGGGCGGTTCACCATCCCATCCCTCATCAAGACATCCGCCTACCAGTCTGCGAGCCATTAATTTTCAGGGCCAGCGAGCCGCTTTTGGTTCTCCGGTCTAGTGGAGTCCAAATATGGTATTTTTAATTCTTGGTGGAAGTTAACGCCCCTTTTTCAAGGTGCCCTCCACCACCATCGTGGTCTTTTTTCTGCACATCCCCTCTCAGCAGTTCTGCAATAAATTCAAACTGTCATTTACATTCATTGACCTCTTCCTGTAGGTCCATTTACATCACATATTCATACTTATAAGTTTTGCCATAGTCCTTGGCCAGTTCAGTTATATTTACAATCTGGGGGAAATAGGGTGTTACAATTCCCTCCCCCTTAAAAAGGAACATCGTCCTCGATGTTCTTTTCTACTAACATGAATTACATGTACAGAAGTAAACAAAATCGGATATGCCTGTCTCATGGCATCCTCCATTTCCCATGTAGCCTCATCTGGGCCAAAATGTTTCCACTGCACCTTGACCTGTGCAATGGTCCTGTTCCGGAGTTGGGTTTCCCTTCTGTCCAATATGCATTGGGGTTCTGGCAAGAATTCTCCCTCCGGTTCCACCTGGATCACAGACCAGTCAATTATATGATTAGCATCATGTACATATTTCTTCAATAAGAAAACATGGAAAACATTATGTGCTTGTACTGTGGGAGGAAGTGCTAGCTGATAGGCTACAGGTCCCACTCTGTCTAGAACCTCAAAAGGTCCACAATACCGGGGTGCCAATTTGGCACAAGCTCCCATTTTTAGGGAACTCCTT
>ML796172.1:347812-389815 GCA_009831015.1 Picea engelmannii
CTGCTTAGACAGAAAGGAACTAAGTGCTTTGTTCTCTGTTAGATAGAGTTAATTGTTTTCTGCATTATTGTTTTCATGAAAAGAGTGTTAATGCTGAAGTCTCTGTTTGAGAGTAAGGGTCTTGTTCTCTGATTGCAGAATAGTCTTTCTTTCCCATTGCAAGTATTATTTTAATGTAATCCAGGATTCTTAGATTGATCTTTAAGGAACTGCAATAGGGAGGTTACTTTCCTGTGATTTAATTCAGAGCTTCAGTTCATTCAAGCAAGTATAATTAGTATAGATTTCTTTACTACAACACTAAGTTGATTTTGGAATTGAGCATATACTGTGCGTGGTTATCTTTGAAACAAAAGACTTCCGTGGGTTGATAATTTATGTTTCACTTGGTTGTTTAAAATTAATTAAGCAATTATAGTGACCAACATCCTGTTTTATACCATCCTAGAAAAATGAATGTTTGACTCGGTCATATGTTTTGGTGAACCCTGAGTGCTCTGTTGTGGGTGTAGAATGAAGCTCAGAAAGTACCGTGGATTTGAGCTTGGATTGTTTACTTAAATACAAGAGGCCTTTGTATCGAAGCTCATCATGGAGCCAGAAGTACCCTAGGGGAGCCGGAGCCTTATTCTGCACTTGTTGGATTAGATGCGAACTTTTGGGATCTTGAAGCCATTCCTGGCGCATAGCTTGGAGCCAATTAGGTAGAATGAAGGAAAGAGAAAAAATGGATCCTTCGTCTTCATATTTCTGGGACAGTGCATCCGCCACGACATTGTCTTTTCCCTTCTTGTAAATGATCTCATAATCATATCCAATGAGCTTAGTCACCCATTTTTGTTACTCCTGGGAGGAAATGCGTTGTTCCAGAAAGTACTTGAGGATTTGATGGTCAGTCTTAATTTGGAAGCATTTCCCTAAGAGATAAGGACGCCACAGCTCAACGTCATGCAGAATCGCCAACATTTTTTTTTCATAAATGGGTTTGCCCAGATTCCTTTCAGACAGTTGCTTGCTGGTGAAGGCCAAAGTTCGACCCTCTTGCATAAGGACAGCGTTGATTCCTTTCCCTGAGGCATCACATTCCAACACAAAGGTCTTTGTGAAATCGGGAAGGGCCAGAACTGGAGTGGTGCACATGGTCGTCTTTAAGGTTTGAAAATCTTGAGCAGCTGTTGGAGTGCAAGTGAAAGAGTTCTTTTTTAGGAGATCCATAAGAGGTGTTGCAATATTTTTATAGTTCTTAATGAACTTGCGATAATACCCTGTTAGGACCAAAAATCCACGCAAGTTGTTGAGAGTCTTTGGGTGCGGCCAGTATTGCATAGCTTCAATCTTCTTCAGGTCCACCCTGACACCATATTTTCCCACCAGATGACCCAAGTATTCTACTTCTGAGGCACCAAAAGAAAATTTGGACTATTTCAGGAAAAGTTGGTGCTGAGAGAGTAGTCGGAGAACTTGATCCACATGAGTAAGATGGGTTGTCCAGGTTTTTCTATAGATAAGGATATCAACAAAGAAAACTAAGAAAAAATGATGGAGAAAAGGGCGGAAGACATGGTTCATGAGGCTCTAGAAGGTGGAGGGGGCGTTACACAAGCCAAAGGGCATGCCCAAAAACTCATAGTGGCCCTCATGAGTGTGAAAGGAGGTCTTGGGAATGTCAGCCTCTTTCATATGTATCTGGTGATAACCCAAGAAAAGATCAAGTTTGGTAAAGAATTGGGTGCCACTCAATTCATCCAGGAGGTCATCAATGACATGAATGGGAAATTTGTCTTTGATGGTTAGTTTTTTGAGAGCACGAAAGTCAGGACACATTCTCCAAGAACCTTCCTTCTTTAGTACCATGATGACCGGAGACAAGTAAGGGCTCGTACTAGGATGGATGATGCCTACAGTAAGGAGTTCCTAGACCATTTTCTCAATTTCATTTTTTTGTGCAAAGGGGTGGAAATATGGACGAATATTGGGGGGAAGGCTTCCTAGGACAAGGGGAATGGAATGATCATGAACACCGTGGGAAGGAGGGAGTCCTTGGGGAGTGGAAAATAACGTTTGTTGTTTATAAAGGAGGGCTTGGAGGTCTTGGGGCACTGGGGGTGTCTCTGTGGCTTGTATGGCATTGTGTTGGGAAATGACACCAGAATGGCCTTTTTTGAGCAGTTTTTCCATGTGATGAGAAATGATGACCTCAGGTGAACCAACAGTGATTCCTTGGAATTTATATTGGTGGCCTCTGTGGTCGAATTACATGGTTAAGTTATGAAAATCCATGAGAATAGGACCCAAATTCCTTAGCCAATCTACACCCAACACAATGTCACAACCACCCATGTCAATAGAAAACATATGGGATTTTAGGTGGTAGTCACTGATTTGGAGACACACATTTTCACAGTGCCCGCCACATTTCATAGAACCACCATTGGTAATCATAATTTGGAAGTTGTTGATAGCATGGATGTAGCAATGGGTTTCTTGGGCAATGCGGTGATGAATAAAATTGTGGGTGCTGCCACTATCAACCAGAATGATGACCTTTCGGTGCTTGATGTAACCGATTAACTTGAGGGTTTGGGGGGCAGAGAAGCCGGTGAGAGCATTGAGAGAAATGATCGGTTCCACTTTGGGAGGGTCGGAGGGAGGTTTTTTGTGAGTGATTTCTAGTGACTCGGGCATAAGGGGAGTGTCAACATCCTCTTCTGAAATATCCTCAGAGATGGCCATAAAAAGATTTTGTTCCTTACATTTGTGGCTTGGGAAATATTTTTCATCACAATTATAACAGAGGCCTTTGAGTTGGCATTCAGCCATTTCATCCCTGGTCAATTTTTGGATCTTTAATGGGGTGGAGGGAGTAGTGGGGTTTACTGGTTTAGGGCGAGGGATAAAGGAAGGCTTACGGTTTTGAGAGGAAACAATTTGTTGTGCTTCTTTAGCCTTTTTAGTAGCCTCCACCTAAGTCATAGGTCGAGCCATGAGGACATGGGCTCAAATCTCCTCCTTAAGGCCACTGATAAAACACTCTTGAAAGAAAGCATCAGTCATGCCCTCTGTTCGAAAATCTAGGTGCTCAAATGCAGCTATGAAGTCTATTTTTGGATCTTTAATGGGGTGGAGGGAGTAGTGGGGTTTACTGGTTTAGGGCGAGGGATAAAGGAAGGATTACGGTTTTGAGAGGAAACAATTTGTTGTGCTTCTTTAGCTTTTTTAGTAGCCTCCACCTAAGTCATAGGTCGAGCCATGAGGACATGGGCTTGAATCTCCTCCTTAAGGCCAGTGATAAAACACTCTCAAAAGAAAGCATTAGTCATGCCCTCTGTTCGAAAAGCTAGGCACTCAAATGCAGCTATGAAGTCTTCTACTGTTCCTGATTGCTTCAATTTTTTCAAATGACCCAAATAGTTGGTATCAGTGTCAAAGCATTCATAAAGCTCAGTCACAAATTGGGTCCAAGCAATATACCCTTGACAGGAAGTTTTTCTCCATTGCCACCATTGCTAGTGTTCTTGATCTAGATGGAGAACACCATACCGGAGTTTGGCCAAGTCATTTGTAATGTTGTAGAGAGAGAAATAATGTTCCATTTGGGTGACCCAACCAGTGGGGTCTGCGCCATCAAATTTGGTTACATCCACCTACGGAAGGTGTATGTCCCATTGAACATGATGGGGCTGAAAGGAATGGGAAGAAGTTTCACCTTCAGTATTTGTATGTGCATCAGGAAAAGAGTCATCGGTAGGGATATTGAGTTTGGTGCAGAGTGATGCAAAGATAGATTCAATATGGGTGGTCAGTTCATGTTTGAATTCCGCTATTGCAGACTGAACGGATGCATTTACGGTGGTATTGATGGATGTATCACGGGAGGCAATAGTAGCACTGAGTTGTTTCACTTCTTGTTGGTTCTTAAGGAAACTAGATTGCAAGGTGTTGAAGCGAGACTCCAGTTCTTGGCTACGGGTATGGGACATGAGGGTGGGTGAACTAAAAAGGGAGCGGTCGGGGTCAGAATTTTTTGCAGAAAAATAATATGGATGAATGTGATAAGGGAGAAGATATGAATCTAATGGAATAGGTCTCAAATAATGGTGAACTAATTTCCAGACTTTTTTTTTTTACAGTTGTGGGGTTATACTTCTGTCTAAAGAATGCTACAGTGCTGAAATCCCCAAATTCTTAACCAAAAAGAAATGTGTATTTACTTAGCGACCCAAACACAGATGCGTGGCAATAAATCTCATCGGTTTAATTTGTTTATGTTTATGTTTATGTTCCCCAAGGGTTAGGTATTCAAGGGTTCTATAGACAAGGGTTTTCCCTGTGCTATAGCTCTCTGATATATGTGCGGGGTCCAATAGTAGTACCTGGCCCAATATCTCAGGGCACTAACTAAGGAGGATAGACCGTACCCTTAGTCGTACTACCTGACTACCGAAGTACTAGAGAGTATCTTCCCGAGTGTTGTTCTCGGTGACACTATAGTAGTCTGGTGGCCGATGGGTTTATCTAAAGAGGGATTCAGGAAATCTAGGTTGATCCATACACAGGTGTTGTCTGATGCGCTACCACTCAAAGGGGTACCAACAGGGGTTACAAGGGTGGCCAACAGATGTGCTCTTAAGAACCACTTATATTTCCTGCGTGTATGAATCCCTCAACCATGGGTTTATGCATGTAATGACAGATCTCTATGGCTTAAAGACGCTAGAATACCTCTCTACCCTGAAAAAAAAAATACCCACAATTTCTACAAAGGAAAGTGCTCTGATACCACTTGCAAGATACCAGATCTAATAAATACACAGAACATAAATAAAATGCTAGGAATGGCAGAATAGCAGTAATATAACTAGCATAATCATCCACAATAACACAGAAATAATATGAGAACAACAACTGAAATAACACTTTGATTCAGAAAGCAATGTTCACAGGCCTCTTCGAGGGGGCAAACTCTAGTCGAGAAGTGCTCTGTTACAATAATCTCCAAGCTAGGGTTTTCATACCCTTGACCCTTATTTATACTAAATATGTCTATTAAGAGAAGAATCTAGAGGAAGATCCTTCTAGAAGCAAAAGCTTCTATTAGGTCTTCTTACATCTGCCTTATTCTATTTTATTGAAAGGCCTTATTAATATTGACCTTTATTACATCCAAATACATTGATCTACCTATGTGTGGGTTAGGACCTTAACAATCTGGGGTTTATCAACAACAACTGAATAGAGTACAACTCTACAAGACCACCAGCTCTATAATGCAAGACTCGGCTTACACCCTCAACACCAACTAAGATGAGGCAACAATCCTTAATAGATATCAATCTGTCAACAAGTACGTGACCTGTCAGTAGTGCAACCCGCGTGTGTATGTGCCCTGGCTCACTACATCCCGCATGTGCATGAGACCAATGTATAATGCAACATGCATATGCTTCTGAGCAGTTAGGGCTTTGCTTTGCTTCACATGCTCAGATCCTCTGCAACCTGCAATCTCTTTCCCTTATATCTTCCACTGTCCAAACTGACCCATGGCTAGTCAACCAAACTGAATCACATCATAGAATCCATACCAAGAATTCCCTAAGCATTCCCATCACATCAAACAATAATATTCATAAAGACAATAATGTTATCATACCAGTGTCTTAGAGATAGATCTGAGGCCATAGAATGCAGATCTGGAACCTGCCTAATCATCCAAGACTTTATCACCAGCTCAAACACAATTCTTCACCATTTTATCCACCATATGTTCCATGTCTTTAGACAACCTGCATATACCTTAATGTATACACACCCTAAGAACAGACAGCCCACGTATACCTCATAAACTAGGGTTTCTGGAGTTCCGAATTTTTTTTCGTCAATATCTCCAACATTGAGGAAACTTTGATGCATCCATTAGATCCTCTTCTCGCTCTCTTCCTCATAATATATCTTCAATCATTCTCAAGAGAACCCCACCAATAATTCTCATGAAGCTCTCCATCAATAGTCCACAAGATAATCTCACTAGAATTTCTCCATTGATCCACAAAAAGGATTCTCACCAAAAAAATGTACATTTCACAAGAGATCCTAGCTTCTTATTTATACTTTCATCTTCTAGGTCACTTAACCCATTTCTAGGTCACTTAACCCATTTCTAAGTTATTTAACCTTTTTTCCTTATTTTAGGGTTAACCACTTTCCATGAATAGAAACTTCTCCATTACTTTATCATTTAAATATTCCTTCTTGATTTTGTCACTTCTTTTTATTATTCAAATAATTCAGCTTGACTTTTTCACTTTACTTTATCATTTAAATAATGATTTCTTCTTTTCAAGCACTATTACTTCTTTGACCTTGGGGGATTCAAGCCTTCATATGGGGGTCCTCCAACTTCATAATGCCATAACTCTCAAACCATGAGGAGTTATGTGACATTCCACATACCACCAGAAATGGCATGACAAGCACTACATCGACAACTTCATTGATCTTCAAATCATTATTCCACATACAAGCATGGGTCCTCCAACTGTCTTCTAGGATAACTCAATCCAAAAAGTGTATTCCCGTGAGGGCTTTCACCATAAGGGGACCACTTTGGAGTTCATCCATTTATGCACCTTATCAATCACGATAAGACAATAATGAGTCATCTTTTCATCAAAAAAACTATGTATCATCATGTATCAATGACAACTCATTGATCCATCTTCTTCTATGCATCATATTAATGATCCATATTTATTAATTAGTTTCCACATTAACATCTATCATTCTCATCAAGGACAATACATATACATTGTTCATCAATCATCCAATCAATTACTTGACATCAATGAATGACATTAATCAATCAAACCATTTTTATCAATGACATATGATCCAACAATCTCTCAAATAATCAAACCATTGGCATCAATGACAACATGATCCAACAACCACATCCTTGGTTATTATTTTAAACCATACAATGACTTTTTCAGCTTGCATACCATCTCCTTCTTTCCCTTCACATCAAATCCTCCTAGCTCCTTCATATAGATTTCTTCTTCCATATCCCCATGTAGGAATGTTGTATTCACATGCATCTGTTCTAATTCAATATCAAATGCAGTAGCAACAAATAACATAAATCTTATAGAGGTTAACTTCACATCAGGAGAAAAAATCTCACCAAAATCAATTCCCTCAACCTAGGAATAACCCTTTTCTACTAACCGAGATTTGTATTTCTCCACTTTTTCTTATGCATTTAGCTTCCTTTTAAATACCCATTTGTTGCCAATGGGATTTCTTCTAGTCGACAACTTCACTAGATCCCAAGCCTCATTCTTATCCAAGGTTGTTGTTTCCTCGTCCATGGCCTTTTTATAGAGATTTACATCCTCTGAATCCACTTCCTCCCTGAGAGATCTAGTATCATCATCAGTAATAGATAAAGAAAAATTTGAATGGAAATCAGATGGAGTATACCTTTCCAGTAGCCTTCTTTCTCGAATTGATATCCTCAATATTGGAGTATGAGGATATTCTTATTCTTATTCTTGTTCTTCTGTAGAGTTTAATTCATCATCCTTTAAATCAAACTCTATTTTCTATGGTTCTTCCTTACTTGATAGGACTTCTTGTTTAACAACATCCTTCATTTATCTAAATACCATATCTTGACTATACACTACCTTCTTAGTTTATGGGTTCCAAATCTTATAGCCTTTGAGACCATCTTTATATCCAATAAGGATACACTTTTCAGCCTTCTTATCTATCTTACTCTTGTTTTCCTTTGGAACATGAACATATGCATCACAAGCAAATACCTTCAGATGTGTTAGAGAAGGTTTCTTAGCGGTTCATACCACTTGTGGAGTCTTGTCATCTAGCACTGATGAGCATGATTTGTTGACCAAGTAACATGCAGTACCCACTGCCTCTGCCTAGAAATCTTTCCCTAACCCGACACCACTGAGCATGCACCTTGCCTTTTCCATCAATGCCCCATTCATCCTTTCAGAAACTCCATTTTTCTGAGGTGTATATGGAGTAGTCTTATGCCTTTCTATACCACACTTCTTACAGAATTATTCAAATTCATTCCCATAGAAATATCCACTATTATCTATCCTCAACACCTTAATTTGTTTCTCTGTTTGATTCTCAACAAGAGAATTAAACTCTTTAAACTTGTCAAATACATTAGATTTCTTCCTTAGGAAATATATCCAAGTATTCCTCGAGAAGTCATCTATAAATGAGACATAGTACACATATTTTCCCAATGATGAGATCGACACAGGTCCAAAAACATCACTATGAACTAGCTATAAAATTATTTCTACCCTCGTTGCACCAGAGGGGAATCTTACCCAATTCTACTTCCCATATACACAATGTTCACAAAAATAAAAATCTAGAGAGCAGTTAGACATACCTTCAACCATACCTTTATCGTTTAGTAGTCGAACACCCTTCTCTCCGATATGCCCTAGTCTTTGATGCCACAACATAACCTTTTCTCTAGAGACTGTAGGAGTTATTTCTTATTCAACTCCAATATCAGAAACAATGGAACCATTACACCCATCACTAATAGTGATTCCTTCCAACTTATACAAAGTTCCAAACCCAGATATTTTTCCCCTGAAACTCAAACTGAGAAAACCAACATATTCTATATTCATTCATAGTGATACATTGTTTACAATACAATATACATATATGATCCAACGACAACCAAAGTCGTAACCCAATGAATTGGATTACTCAAAAACCCTAATTCCTTAACCGGAAATAGAAAACCATTGGTAAAAAACCATGTGCTGAAAAAACTCCCAACAATGGATACAAAAATCGAGGCAATAGGAAAAATGAGGCAAAAATGAAACACATTTCCCGATGCAAAAAACTCATGCAAAGAATATAACACATACCCAAAACTCTTCCACTTGTTGTTTTGTTTTCATAAAAGGGGTTATAGGGTTACATAGTCAACAATCCATGGAAACAATGCCCATGGATCCTCCACACCAAGAGAACTTCTTAGTGCTCACAGATTTTGTTAATAAATTTGCAACATTCTTCAAAGTGTCCACCTTCATCAACAACACTTTATTTTCTTCAACCATGTCTCTCACAAAGTGATATTGAATATTAATATGTTGTCTTTGAATGATAAGTCGGGTTCTTCACTAGACAAATTTCACTCTCACTATCACAATCTATCCTTACAGCTTGTTGTACCAACACAATACCTTAACACAATATTTGTAACCATATTGCTTCCTTACTTGCTTAAGTGGTTGCCATGTATTCAACTTCTGTAGTTGAAAGTGCCACTAAAGCTTGTATTTTGCTCATCCAACTTATTTCTCCTCCAAACAGGTTAAACACATACCCACTTGTTGATCTCTTACGATTCAAATATTCATCCTAGTCTGCATCCACAAAGCCATGTATATCCAACACTCATGCAAAGGATATAACATATACCCAACATTTGTTACCTTCTTCTTCATTCAAGATAGCCTGGATGAACGAATTACTAAATCCCACTGAAAGCATATGTTCTACAAATATTTTGTTAGGATCAAATCCATTTATCTTTTCAGCATACTTTATATTCACATTGTTTAAATGATTTGAAAACTTGTCAATTTTATTTATGTTTATGAACATGAAATCTCCAATATTCCATGGCAAGAGGATAAATTGATTTTTCCTTTTTTCATGGAAAAAAAGTAGCTAGAAGTTGTATTTCTGTGTGATCCAGATGGATGTCAGTGGCCTCCCACCTATTCCAACTGGCTCATTTTGGTAGTTTTCCATTTTGTCATTTTTTTCAGGACTTGACATCTGGGGCCGTTTTGAGACCCTAAACAACATTTTTAGTTCTCGCCACAATCATACTATAGATGAAGTCAGATTCTGTTGGAAATATGTGTATTCCTCAGATATACCTTTCCAACAGGCTATCATGTGCCTAAAATGGATATCGTATGCAAAATTTACGACCCAGGGAAGTTGATGTACTAGATTACCCCAATAGGGCCCACATGACTTTTGGTGATTCATCGCCTAGGGTTAGGTTTCTGGATGTCTAGATTTTTGGCATTCATATGTATTGTAAAAATGCTTGGAGAGCCTCATTGTAACCATCTTCTTATGAAGGATCGAAACTGTCACATCTCTTCTCAGAGATAAGCCACCACCATTCTAGCAAGCTTGTTTTCCGCTGCATTTTACAATTTCAACACATTTTCTTATTGAATACAAACTCGTTTTACTGTATCTATGTTACTGCATCTATGTTATTCATGTGTCTTTTTGTTAAGAATAATAATATTCTTTATTCATTTTCGTTCTACTCATAAAATCTGGATCACCCTGCCACCTCTGTAATGAATAATTTGTCAGATACATGATATAGAAGAAAATAAGGATTTTCTTTGGAACAAAATATCCTTATGACACTGTAATTTTCCATGTGTTCTATCGTTCCTTTTTTCTCTAAGAATCTATTATCTTGGTCAGATATCCTTGAAGTATTTTCTCCCAACAACATCCTTTTGAAGACTGAGACAAAACCATTATAAACTTCATAAAAATACAGAGGGGTCTTATGTCTCCATAGTTCTTGATACGAGAAGTTAACTGGATCTATTTTACATGTCACCCTCTTACTTATGGTTGGGTTTGGAAATTGACAACAATACACAATATCAAATACTAGATAGGAAACCCTAAATATTTTTTTTTTCCCTTTTATATTGTGATAACGGAGACGCGATTTCGATACAAAACAATTTTCCCCAATTAAAGATGGCATGTTCTTTCACTGTAAAATATAAAATATATAAATTTATGCAAGAGATAGTAGCAGTGATTTCCTAACTCGTCAACCTGGTAAACAACCATGAAATTTCTCAATAAGGGTTTTTAAAAGACTCAACTTGGATCCTAGTTATGTCTTTTGGAATAGATGCAGGATTATCCAAATATTTAGATAGGAGGTCAAGCCCATTGTTATGTTTCTTCAAAAAATCATTGTAGTCTTCTCCTTTAAAGGTAAGTGTCGACTCTTGGAGCTTCAACATCTTACGAAAAACTTACAGTGAAAGGGAAATTGGAGAATGATCTTGGAGTTGTATAATTATCTGGCTTGGCACAAACTTCTCCACACACCATGAAACAAGTTCTCTATAGTCAAAAACATCAGGAACACACCCGACGTGAGCAAATCCAAATGTCCAAATTATGCCTTTTTGTGCAGGAGGAGATGAATAGTATTAATATTCTCTTGACCACTGAAATTTATGGTCCTCACGACCAAAGATATTTAAATTATCACCACAAAATTGTTGTCTAGTTGATGTTTCCATAGGTTTATAGGAACATTTGTTTAGCTATATTATAACTTCAAATAAATATTTTTGGAGAGATGTCAATTATTTAATCCCTTGGAAATTGGTGATTTAATGTGATTTAATGAGTAATTCCTTGATAATTTTGCCATTAATGACGATCTCTTTGGAGCCTGCAGAATCAATTGTTAGCATTAAAAAACACTTAATGCATATTGGGAAAATCAAGAGAATGGTGGGGACGAATGAGAGCAAGTTTGAATATGGAGCGTTACATGAACCCGCAAACCTGGGAACTCACGAACCCATGCTTATGGATGATAAAAAAATATGTTAAGCATGGAAAGGCAGTCAATCGAACTTGTATGCAGAAGGAATAAAATACTTAGGGGATTGGCACCCGTGAAAAATTCGATGGTCAAAATGTAGAACATGAAACTTTGGGGTGAAAAGTGGAGATCCCGAAACTTGGAGGATGAGGGCTTGAACCCGCAAACCCACGAAGTTGAAAAATGGCTAAGTATAGTGTAGAAGATGATTAAAACATGGAAAAGTGGATGGAGATGAAGGTCCACCAACCCACCAAACCATGAACCCATCGATTACTAAAATATGACTAAGTATGGTAACTAAAAAGGGATAGAAGAAAGGATATAAGAAAGAGGGAAACAAGGGGAGGTGTAGAAGAGAGAAAAAAAATGGAAAAAAAAAAGAAGTTGGGAAAATAGAACGGGGAAGGAAAAACCTGGAAACGAGAAATGATCTCAACAACTGGCTCCAATTGTGGGATGATAACCCCCTTGTCAAGAATCCAAAATATTCATGACCAGGTGTTTCCATCCATTGGGATATGGAGTCAAAAGGTAAGGATATAAAAACTAAGTAAAAGAAAAATTATGTACAAGGAAATGAGAAAATTCTAGGTGAAGAAACCTTTCAAATGTTTCCATTTAACATGAAGCATTAACATTTTATCCTTCATGTATTTGAGTATATAAGAATCAATTTATTTTTAATGATGTATGGTCCAATCCAAAGTTCTTTGAATTTTGTGTGCATCGAAGGTTTCTCCTTATCTTTGTTCCAGAATAACACCAGTTCTCCCTTTTGAAATTTTTTTATGATTGCATTCTGTTCAAAATATATTTTGACACTTTGTTGTCTCTGAGAAGTTCTATTCAGGGCTTTACTTCATTCTTCCTCTAATTTCAATAACCGGATGACTCTCTTTTGCAAAGGTGAACTATCATTTTTATCCTCTGTATTAAATACAAAAGTCAAGGAATTTAACTCAAGGGTAATTGGAATTTTTTATTCCTTCCCATAACTCAATGTTTATGGAGACATCCCAGTGTTGTCTTTCAAATTCATTCTCCTCACCCAAAGCATCAGTCAACTTCATATGCCAATTCCTTTGTTTCTTATCAATAGTTTTCTTCAATATTTGAATGAGTGTCTTATTAATGGATTCTGCAAGACCATTTTTGTTATCACATTAATTTGTATGGGGGGTGTTTTCCTAATAAATGGACCCCTTTGGAGAAAAAATGGCAAGAAATGGGCTAAAAACCACTTATCCTAAGTCTTGGGTGTGTAGCAAAATTGTGTTAAGAGACGCGTAGATCTAGGTAGTTGAGGTCTACGCGCCCATATCCACAACCGAAGATCCATATCAAACCCCCCTCGACAGTATACCTTTAATGGGGGGGGGGGGGGTCTGATTTGGTGGTTTTTGAATGTGGTCCCCCCAGTGTCATGGCGCCTCCTCGTGAACTCGGACCCCCCCCCCCAGACCTTTATTGATTACCACCCCCCCCTCGCCGAGTAGACCGCTTACCAATCTTTCTTATCGCTTCTTCCTCTTGTTTCCATATGTCCTCCACCCCATATCTCTCTTCCACCCATCACATCACTTGCTCTCCCTCCTCATCTCATTGTGGCACACCTTTCATCCACTCACCTTCGGGTCACGTCCCCTTATCACTCCCACCTATCATTTCCTTCTAGGTGTTCTACCGCTCACCTCCATCTAGGAAGATGGTCCCCATCCCGCCTACTATTGTGGCCTTTCCTCTGCCCCCACATCATCACCCTGTGCCACTTCCCCTCTGACCTGTCCCAGCACAGTACCCACATTTTCCTTCGCTCGCACTTTCCCAGTCACCTTCCATCTTCCATGTCTGTCTATATGGTTGTCTCTCTTCTCACCTCCACATCGATCATGCCATCGTCCCCGCTAGGTCCTCATCCACGTCTGCCAACTGGGTCCCCTGGTAATGGTCCAACAAAGTAGTAGACAAAAAAAGGAAATTTGTCATGTCATTTAGATGCAGAGTTGACTTGGAGCTCTCCGATCCCAAGGAAGAAGTTATTAAAGAAGGTGATGGTGGTTGAACATCATTTCCACTATAAATGGAAAGATCAGGAAATGACCGTCCGTTAGTCCACTCAGTCACAGACCTGTTTTGAAGCATGATTGCATCTGGCAGAGTTTGCATCTGACTAGAAAATGCATGCGCAGTCTTCCAGGAAGTATGCAGGCGTAATGCCTTCAATGCGAAGCTCGAACTTGCTATTGGGTTTTTGTTTTGAATATAAATACTCAATTCTCATTCTTTTTGTCGGTGTCGATGGTTGAGATACGCTCTCGATTGTAATGTTTTGATGAGGCATCTAGTTCTCTGGTTGTGTATTATCACTTGAGACTTCTTGTTTAATCGTAGTTAGTTTTTCCTTCATTTATTTTTCCTTTGATTTTGAAAACTCGGGCATGGAGGATCCAGTCGAGTGTTGTGATTATAGTGTAATGTAAGTTTGATTACAGTTTCTATTTCAACGTTTTCATTTTCTTGAAGTTATCAGATCCAAGAGGATCTTACGTTTGAAAATTTTCATCCAGAGGTTGCTGGAAGACCGAATGTCCATAACATACCTTCACATTTTCCTCATGTTCTTCCACCTGCTCACCACTATACAAACTTATTGACTAAAGTTATATCAAGACCTCATTTACATATGTGTATCAGTCCATTGTTTCTGAGTTAAAGAGACATGATCCTAGGTCTGCATTATTTATACCACCCCTTACTTTTATTCATTGTGACATATAAATTGATGGGTATCAGGATTACCTCTGCTACAATCCATAGGTGACTTATGGTGCTAACATTTCTGGCATCACTGTTAGGGATGAAGTTGAATATTTTCCATGGGATTGAATGAAAAACATTACTGGTTATGAAGGTGCATCAAAACCTAGTACATCAATATTGCAACTGTGCACCTAGAGACTCCACTGTAGTGACTCCATTAAGGAGAATCCACTGGTGACTCCATTTTTTTAGTTATGTCTTCTAGAGGTAGACACACGAGGTCCACTCCATAGTTGCCCTTAGAAACACCTGAAGCTGACCAAGAGAATATTATCGGAAAAGGAAAGGCCCTTCATGGAGGTACCTCTGCTACTAAACTAGGTATTTCTAATGATTTTGAATATCCTCCTATAGGAACTCCAATTTCTGCATCTCATTCTACTGTTATACCTTCTGCTGGAGCTTCTTGGACTTTAAATTTTGGGAGTGTTCCTATTGAGTTTTCCCCTCTTGGTCTGGGATTGGAGGGAGAAACCATTGTCACTCATCTCTCTCTTAAAATTGTACCGTGGTTTAGACCCAGCACCTTAGAATATTTTCATACCCCAGGCTTTACCACTCCTCCTCTTGTTAGAGTTACTGATTTCACAGAAATGGAAACCTTTGTTCCTCCAAGCCCGATAGCCTTTTCTCCAAATCCTTTGTTGTTTTCCTTTCCTTTCAAAAGATCAGTTCCCGTCTCCCCTATTCTAAGACCTTCTCCTCCTAGTTCTCCTCCACCTCATATCTCTATGGCAGGTTCTAATTCCCCTAGAAACAGAACAGATGCCATAGTGGCTACAAGATATGCCCCTCTAGTCTTACCTAAGCCCATGAATTATCTCCCTTTTGGAGATTACCTGAAATATATGCCTAAATTCACTGGAGAAGAGGACATAACTATTGAAGAGCACCTTTTTTCCTTCTACAGTTATGCAAACAATCTAAATATAAAAAATGAAGATGTCTATATGAGAGTCTTTGTCTAGAGCCTTGCGGTGAGGTTAGAAAGTGGTTCGTAGGTTTGACCCCTAGATCCATTGCTAGGATTGAGGCTCTAGATGATTCCTTCTTAACACAGTGTGGGGATAAAAAATATTTGATGTGTTATATCACAAAGTTTGGATCACCAAAGAGAAAAGAGGGAGAATATGTCTTCAATTTCTCCAAAAGATTCAACAAGATGTACAATAAGACACCTGTTGAAATAAATCCTACTGAAGCCTCTGACAAAATCACTTATGCTAGTTCTTTTGACCTTGACTTCTTCCTCTTGCTCAAAGAAAGAAGAGCTTCATCCCTGGCTCATATGCAAGACACAGCCCTGGAGGTATAATCCAATGTGTTGGCAGTTGACAGGCTCAGAAGAAATTTGATAGAGATAGAAGAAGAGGAATATTTGAGGCCACAACCTCTAGTTCTTCTGCATCTCACCCTCAACTAGATGAATTAACCAAAATGGTGAAGTCCCTGTCTGCAGAAATGGAGAAGATGAAATTCAAGGGGAAGGTTATAAGAATGTCCCAAATACTGATAACAGAGGCAACTTTAGGAGGAAAAATAACAATACTCCTCAGATTATGCCAAGAGAACAAAGGGACAGAGATAGAAACGATCAGAAAATCCAGACTCCTCTTCAAAGAAACCCTATTATTGATGAGGAAAGGGAAGAAGAGGATCTTGACCCTGAAATTCAGTGTATTGGAGACACCTCCCCATTTCCACATTTAACTCAATCTGTATATGAGGAATCCCTCATGAACAATCAAATAAATGAGTTGAGTAAGGGGGAAAAGGAAAATAGTGGCCCCGACAAATACAACCTCTGGTCTAAGAAGAAAGAAGGGAAGTCTGACATCCATGATCAACCTTCCATAGCAGAGAAACCTGCTAAAGATGTAGCAAACAACAACAAATAAAAGAAAGCTCAAAATCCCCTACCAATAGCCAAAGACGCCATCCTAGAGGTGAGAGAATTTTTGAAGCACCCTTCCTCTTTTAACTTTGAGCATGAAATTTAGAAGATTAGAATCCCTATTCCCCTTTCAGAGCTAGTCAAGCACGAAGACTTCAAAAGGTCCCTCTCTAAGTTGTTGTAGTCTGAGCCATATTTCCATTCCATAGACTCGGTAAATATCCAAGATGAAAACCCAACAGTCATCCTAGGTCCTATTATAAAAGATATAGATGATTCATCCCCTCCCTTCTGTACATTCCTAAACATACATGATAAGGTGTCGCATAATTGCTTGATGGAATCAGGGGCATCTCATAATCTCATTCTCAAAACTGTCATGGAAGAACTAGGATTAGAGATCACAAAGGATTATCATGATTTGTATTCTTTTGATTCAAGGAGGGTGCAATGCCTTGGAGTCAACAAATATCTAGTTGTGACCTTGTTTCAGCTTCCCATAAAAAGTGTGGTCATGGACATTGTGGTGGTTGACCTTCCTCCCAAATTTGGTATGTTATTGTCAAGATCTTGGATAAAAATACTTGGAGGAACGTTACAGATGGACCTCACGTACACCACCATTCATGTGTTTGGAGGGGAACATAGAAGACTGTACAGATAAGCTCTGTTGGCCTACATTGTCAATGATGAAGCAGACCCCACCAATCATTCTATATTTTCCCTTGACACTGAGATGGGGTCTAGTTTATTGCAGCTCACTGATGTCCCTGAACCTCCTCTTGAGATCAAAAATTCCATTAGTATTGGTGAAGATTCTCTTCCAATTACCTTTATGTGGAAAATGTCTTTCGATGGGGCCTCTTCTAGGGAAGGTGTTGGTGCTGGAGTGGTTTTTGTGTCACCTTGTCATGAAACCATATCTCTGTCATGCAAATTAGAATTTGAAACTACCAACAATGTGGCAGAGTATGAAGCTCTTGTTTTAGGCTTAAGAGTTGCAAAGGATATGGGAATTAAATAGATATCAGCGTTCAACGATGTTGAGTTGATTGTCTAGCAGATCAGGAATATATATCAAATCAAGCACCCTCGGCTTAGAAGTTACAGAAATGAAGTATGGGACCTAATCGACACTTTGTTCCTAGCTTTTAACATTTCATTTGTTCCTAGAGAAGAAAATGTCATGGCCGATTCTCTGTCCATTTTAGAGAGAAATTTCATAATTCTTTTTCCACCTAAGCTCAGGTATGATGTAGAAGTGAAATATAGATCCTCTATACCTGAAAAAATTAAGCATTGGAAAGTGTTTGAAGATGATCATGAAATCAAAAGGTTCTTGGATATCGTTGATAAGTTTTCTGCATTACATATTGATCAAGAGCCTGATTTTGAAGAAGATCCTCGTGCCAATGTTTTTCTAAACAACATTTATGATCATTATATTGTTAATGCAAGGCCTTTGTCCCCATAGAGCCTTATAAAACACAAGCTAAAATAATGAATAAAAACATATTATATCCTGTACAATTTGATCATAACCTATAATCATTTATTATTCAACATAAATTAGATTTATTAACAGCATGTAAATAAGCTTACGTAACAACCACATAACACCACATATTCATAAGAATACATAAATAAAAACACCTAAATACCTTTGTCTGATGCTAAATTCTCGATCTCTGGCTGTCCTCTCTGTTGCTCTGCCCAAACTCTGACCAAAACCGAATCTTCCTCCCTGCCAGCTAGAAACAGAACCTATCCAGCTCCCTAGATCCAAGATTCCGTGAGGATTCCTGGCCCTCGAGCCCAAAACTCCTAGCAACCTGGTGCACCCCTATAAAGATCCACCCAAACTCCAAAACTAGAAAAATATCCATAGAAATTACAGTCCTTCCCCTACAATAATGCTCCTCTCCCAAAATTTCATAATTCCATCTCCCGAAGGCCTCTGCCCCCTCATATCCTTCCCCATTCACCGCCTCCTCCTTCATTTAATGCCACCCACCTTATCCCTCCATTTACTACCTTATCCCTCCATTCAATACCCTATCCCCTGTCATACGTAAAGTTTTATAATAAATAAATTAAAGTTATTAAGCCTTTAATTCTTTACCCAAACTTTAAATGTTTTAATTAATCAATTAATAATTAATTAATTAATTAATTAATTTTATTGATAAATAATCGTTATTTAACTAATACACACTAGGACAATTAATTATTTAATTAACTATACTTGATAAACCCTATGCAACTATTTAACTAGGGTTTTTACATACACCCACCCTTCAGGAAACTTCATCCCGAAGTTAAGGTATTTTATGATACAAGGGAAACGAAACACGATTCACACATTCATAACAAATAACCATCATTATTAGTAAGTAAGCCAAGAAACTCATTCATACTAGTGTACATGCACAATAAATGCATGTGTAGCTAGTACATACAAGTCTCGTTCATGTACTAATATCAATAACTATCATCTCTATAGTAATTTCCATATGCATCCAATCCATTCAACACAACTATTCATTTTATAAAAGAAAATAAACCAATCAAATGTTTGAGAAATCCTTTAATTTCAATTATATAGCTCAACAATGTTATTTGACAATTGTAGTTTAATTACATAATTATGAATATTCATATATATATGCATTTTCTCTTCAGAAGGAAAACAATAAGTTCCAACATACGGAAAATATCCATACACTCTCAACTATTTCTACTCATCCTTCCTCCCTAAAATACTTCCATCTTCCATTCCTATCCTTCCTCTATTGGACTATCTTGGAGTGTCAACTATATTGACCTAACTCCAAATAGAACCCATAAGTGGAAGTGTCACTATCTTGACCAAGCTTCCCCAGCAGGCAACTAACAGTCATCATCACACGTCTAGGGGAGCGTGATTTAACATCATCCTCCCATGACTTCAGGTTTAGGAGGATACACGATGGGAAATGCCTCCACCCCTCCTAACAGGACTAGGGTACACACCCTACAATGGAATATATAGTGGCACCGTGTTGCTGGGATTTTTGTCATCACCTCTTCAGTTTTGGGCAGTCTCACCACTTGAAATCCTGCACTGGTCCATATATCATAGCAATGCATCCAAAACAATATAATTTCACATACAAATATTCATACCATATTATTTCTCAGCTAGTGGTCATGACATCCACTTTCATCATCATTATCCCTTAGCTATTTCATAGCCCATAACCTGTAGATTAGTCTGTAACACAAACTCATACATTTCTATGCATTATCATCATATAATTGCATACAACCATAATTTAAATTCGGTATCTACATACCAACAACTTAACATTAAAGTTTTCAAGTTAGAAATAGATCTCATAATATCCCATAATTCAATTTCGACACCCACTCATAAAATTATCATTTACAAAATAGATTGCATCATATCCAACATCATTCTAATAGCATTTAAATCTTCATAGGATTCTCATTCACACAATATGTCGCATCATATCCATCATTATCCATAACAATTAGATATTCAAATAATTTACATTCACATAGTAGATCGCATCATATCCATCATCATCAATAATATTTAAACATTCATAAAATTTACATTCCCACAATATATCGCATCATATCCATCATTATTCAAATATATTTAAACATTCATAAAACTTATACGTCTAAAAGTTCAAGTGTATCATTTAATAGTTTCACTTGTGAATAGAAAATAAAAGTGTGTAGGACTCAGGTAATCCTAGTTGTCTAAGTCAAAATGTGGTGTTACATACACCCCATCTTCAAGAAACATATTCTCGAGGTGGTCAAAAAAGTGAGGGATAGTCTCGTCGTAGTGTCTCGGCGTCTTCCCAACTAGCAGATCCTGGACTATACTTGTCTCATTGGACCTTAACTTGGTCTACCAAATGGTTCCTGAGCTATCAAACTCTATGGTCCAATATGCGTAATGGTTCTACCATGAGAGTTCCTGCATCTCATACCTGCAATTCCTTCCAATTTAGCTTATGTGATTCATCAACAACATAATGACGTAAAACAAATACATGAAAAACATTATGAGTTTTATGCAAGGGGGGTGGTAGTATGAGACGATAGGCAACGGGTCCAATTTTCTCTTGGATTCTAAATGGTCCTATAAATCGAGGTGACAAATTTGTCCCCTTCCCAAACCATATGGTACTCTTGTTAGGCCTGATATGAATGAAAACCTGGTCTCCCACTTCATAACTTTGGTCAGTCCTATGTGCATCTGCATAACTTTTCTGGCTATCCTGTGCTTCCTTCAGTCTCTACCTAATCTAAATCACCTGTTCCTCCATCTCTTGAATCAATTCTAGCCCAACTGTTACTCGGTCTTCTAATCTATGCCAACTCAATGGCGTTATGCATGGCCTTCCATACAGAGCTTCGTAGGGTGGCATTCCGATGGAGCTATGAAAACTGTTATTGTAGGCAAACTATACCAAAGGTAGGTACTTCTCCCAATGGGTTTGATTATCCATGACGTACATCCTAAGCATGTCTTCCATGACTTGATTTACTCTCTTAGTTTGTCCATCTGTTTCAGGATGATAAGTTGTGCTCAAGTTCAACCGGGTCCCCAACGCTAACGACAAACTTTTCCAAAACTTGGAAGTGAATATGGAGTCCCTATCTGAAATGATGTTCTTAGGTATCTCATGCAAATGGATGACCTCACTTACAAACACACGTGCCACATCAGTGACATCGTAAGTGTCTCTAACCGGAATAAAATGAGCACTCTTGGTTAACTTATCCACTATCACAAGAATGGCATTGTGTCTATGAGATGTGAGCGGTAACCCCACAACAAAATCCATAGAGATGACTTTCTACTTGGACATAAGAACATCATGTGGTTGTAGGAGGCCCGTCGGGTGGTGTTGGTTGGCTTTCACTTGTTGACACTCCAGGCACTTGGCGACGAAATGGACCACATAACGCTTCATGCCTACCCAAAAGAAGAGCTTCCTCATGTCTGAGTACATCTTCTTCACACCTGGATGCACACAATAAAGTGCTCTATGAGGTTCCTTCAGCATGATTCTTTGAATATCCCCAACTTCATGGATGTACATCCTTCCCCGATATCTCAATAGTCCGTATGCTTCCAGACTATATCCTTCATACTTTGGATCTAATTGCCTCCCACTCTGGAGGTTAGAGGTAACCTTTAAATACCAACTGTCTCCTTGGAGTTGCGTCAACACATGTTCCCTCAGATTGACCTTTAAAGGTACCAAGGAGAAGACACGTGGTCTCCTACTCAAGGCATCTACAACCACATTTTCCTTTCCCTTGATGTATGAAATACCAAAATCGTACTCACTCATAAACTTACTCCATCATCTTTTCCTGGCATTCAGATCCCTTTGAGTGAAGAGATGTTTTAAACTTTGATGGTCCATTTTGAGCTCAAAGTTTCACCCCACAAGATAGTGCCTCCAAAGTTTCAGAGCTAGCATTTTAGTTGCCAACTCTAAATCATGAGTTGCGTATAGCTCTTCATGTTTCTTCAACTTCCTTGATGCATAAGCTATCACTCCTCCATCCTACATTAGCATGGCCCCAACCCTTGCTTCGAGGCATCCGTGCAGACTGTGAAGTCCTTTTCCATATCCAGTACTCATAGAATTGGCGCACTAGTTAGTAACTTCTTAAACTCAATGAATGCATTATCACATTCTTCTGTCCATTCATACCTGACCCCCTTGCATTTCAAAGTGGTGATGGGTTTCGTTATTTTTGAGAATCCTTCCACAAATATCTGATAATAACCTGCTAGCCCCATGAAGCTTCTCACCTCATGGGCATTTTTTAGCACTGGCCACTCCATAATGGCCTTTACCTTTTTTGGGTCCACGGAGATTCCTTCACCGAAAATGATATGACATAAATAGTGGATTTCTCTCTAGAAGAAGGAACACTTCGACAACTTCCCATACAATTTGTTCTCTCTAAGGCAGGACAACACCACTCACAAGTGTTCCTCATGTTCTCTTTCGTTCTTGGAATAGATAAGGATGCCATCTAGAAAGACTTGTAAAAAACGGTCTAAGCACTTCCAGAATACGCCGTTCATGAGGCTCATGAATATTTTTGGTGCATTAGTCAATCCGAAAGGTACTACGACAAACTCGTAATGCCCAAACCGAGTTCGAAAGGAAGTTTTTGGGATATCACCTTCCTTAATCCTTAATTGATGATACCCTGATTGCAAATTGATCTTTGAGAATACCGTTGCTCCTTTCATTTGATCAAAGAGGTCATCTATTCGCGGCATTGGATACCTATTTTTCACTATATCATGATTCAATTCCCTATAATCTATACATAGTTGTAAGGAAACATCTTTCTTCCTTACAAAATTACTGGTGCAGCCCAAGGTGAGACACTGGGCCTTATTATCCCTAAGTCTAGTAACTCTTTCAACTACATTTGCAACTCACAAAGTTCTGGCGTTGTCATCCAATACAGAGTCTTGGAAATTGGTTTTACACCAGGTTTCAGCTCAATAGTAAAATCAAGATCCCTCTCAGGAGGTAACCCTAGTAATTCGTTCAAAAAAACATCCTTAAATTCTGAAAATACTGGGTACTGATCCAAGGAGGGTCCCTTCCTTTCATCCACTGCTTCCACTACATATAGTAGACACCCTTGCCTTAAGCATCGCTTAACCTTCATAGTTGAGATAAAGTGTAATGACACCTTTCTTTGTACACCCTGGATCTCTATTGGTCTTCCTTCATTGTCGACACAAAGCACTCTTTTTGCGAAACAGTCTACCAAATATTGATGAGCTTCTAACCAATCCATTCCAATGATTAGTTCATACGCCCCGAGAGCAGTGACGTATACCTTCAACCTGGTAGTACACACTCCCAGGTCTACTATACAATTATCAACGCTAGGTCCTACTTCTTTTTTCCCCCTCGAAGCCATCTCGACTTGTTTAAAGTCATCGTGCTCGTAGGTTGCCAACCCACTCTTTTCTAATGCATATTGTGAAATGAAACTATCTATCACACCAGAATCAAATAAAATCTTAAAATTGATATGATTTAGCGTACCTGATGACTCCACCACCATGGATTGATGTTCGGACTGGCGATTATTAACCACTGCGTAAATCTGGTGGCTTCTACTTGCTCTTCCCACTGGGGCCTTTCCTTCTCTATGCACAAATCCTGATTGTAACTCTGGGCAGTCATGCTGGTAATGGGGTCCTCCACATCCCCAACATGTAACACAAGATTGAACATGCACACTTTTCTATGACTGTCTCTAAAATGAGTTACTTCCCCTGGAACCCTTGCCCCTATTAGTTGCTCCCTGAGATGGTCGTGGACCTACCTGTGTCATTGGTGATGAACAAGATGTTGCACTTGCTGCCATTCAAATCCCTGTGGCTACTGTCCTTGGTGGGACTTTGTTACCATATTGAGGTGGCCTTGAGCCCCCTCCCCTAGGAAATGTCCTAGGGGGCTTCCCCATGAATCCAGGATGATGCGGAAAGGGAGATCTCGTACCTCTAGTTAAGTTCATGTGTTCCTCCACATAACACTCATTTTCCACAGCTTCTGCTGCTGAAGACGGTTTCCACATCTGCACCATAGCCCTTATATTAGGGTTTAACCCATAGACAAAGCGTTCTTCCTATTGTTTTTCATTTTCCATATACGAAACATATTTGACCAATTCCATAAATCTGATCTCATATTCTTCTACGGTCTTGTTTCCCTGTACTAGAGCATGAAATGCTCCTACCTGATATTCCTCATAGTAAGTTGGCAGATATTTCCTTCAGAAACTCTACTCGAAAAGTTCCCATACAATGTCCTAGGTAATATGCAGTTGCCTTTCTAGGTTGTCCCACTAGTTCAAGGCACTATCTCTCAACTGAAAAATCACTATCTTTTCCTTTGAAGTGGACGCATAGTCTCTTAAGGCAAAACACCTTGTCATGCCTTCCAACCATGCTTCCACATGTTCACTGTCGTGACCCCTGGCAAACTCTGGAGGTTTGATCTTCTGCAGTTCTCTAGTGATGTCTTCAGGTGGAGGTCCTCCCCCTGAATCCTTTGACACTTCTAGATTACTCGTTCCATATGGTGGGGGCTCCACTTCGATCCCTATTGGTTGATGCCCCTTTAAAGTCTCATTTATGGCCTCCAAAGAGCGTAGTATGAGATCTAGTTCAGGCGATGGTGGTGGGGGCGTTGGCCGTCCCTGCGACGATGCCCCTCTGCTTCGATTTCCTCAATTCCTAACCATATTGTATAATTTAACCTGCATCAACCAAAGTTGTTAGGGTGAGTTCAAGGACGTATCACATTTTTGCAACTTAAACTAGAAAACAAGGTTAGGCATAAGTTTTTTTTTACTTATCTGTAGACAGATGTTACTCTCTTTAGGGGAGGTGGCTAGGTTAGGGATAAATATTTTCCTAAGAAAAATATTGACTCCCTCGCCCCGTAGCTATTCTAGCTTTGCACCATACTAGACAATTTCTCTAACTTACCTACCTAGTGTGCATGAAGCCTCCTCCCGCTTATCTTGTTCTAAGTCCTTATACTTTGCGTTTACAACTAATTAAAGTGACTTCCAACCTAATGTCGATGAAATGAGTCTAAGGCTATCCTTCGATACTTGACTCATTGGATTTCCTTGGTGCATTGTACATATGCGTTGAATTGTGTGTCTTGGTGGCTGCAGGTATGAGTCTTGAGGATTGTAGAGTGGCTTTCGGGCATTAGATCTTAGCGCTTGTGCGTTGTGGTTATGTATTGTTTCTGGACTTGTGGTCATATGATGTAGTGAGCCTGAGGCTACGCATTGAAGCTTGGTTCTTGTCTTTGACTGGTGGAATGGAATGGAGGGACTTGGCGCTTGGCTCGATGGTTGAGGGCATGGAACTCAGTGTTTGGTTAACATGGATAATTGGAGATTATACTTTGAGATAGTATTTTTTGACTATTAATTTATTTATGTATATGAATTTATTTGTAAAGACTCATGTGTGGCGCATTGGTGTTTGGTTGTTTTCCAAGGCTTGGACTATGGTGAGTGGTCATGGGTTCAAAACCCATCCTTCCCAATAAATATATATATATATATATATATATATATATATATATATATATATATATATATTATATTCCCTCCATTCATTATTAATTCCCATTAACTATACTACTCCTCCATTAACTATTAATCACTGTTATTATTGTTTATATATTAATTTATAATAAAATTTGTTTATCTTATTATTATTATATTCCCCCTTTTTTATATAAGTAACATTTTTTTTTATATCAAATTTAAATTAATTAATTTAAAATTTTCATCCCTAAATTAAAATAAAAACCCAATTCATTTAATTTATTTAGACTATCAAAATTGTTTATTATATATATATTTTTTGAATAATTGAAATTAAAAAAAAATTAATTGATAAATAAACGAAATAAATATATATATATATATATATATATATATAAACTTACCTCCCAGGTAATAACCTAGACCTCGCATGTGATCCACGTGTTACCCCCTTGCTTCCTCTAGCGCCTTCCATACCTAAACCTAACCCTACACTTGCTCTCATAATGCTCCGCTCTTTTTCCGCCTCTCTCACTCTACAAGTGTGGCCAGGGTTACGGTAATGGTTGGAGGCTCCTCTCTCATGGCTTGGCAAAGGCCTGCGGGCTGCAACTATGCCCTCACGATCTCCTCTTTCGTGGCTTAGCACATAGTCTCTGTACATGAGGTAGGTATAGTGCTATTGAGTTTGGCGTGTTGGTTGTTTGGGCCTTTATGAAAGCTCCACTCTCCTGGCTATCGGTCATTGGTATCGTAGTGCAAAATAATGCTACCCCATTGTCTTTCCTCATGGCTTGGCGCCTGTTAAGAATCTCCTTCATTAATATTTTTTTTTTTGTTTTATTTTATTTTTACAAGGTATTATATATATATATATATATATATATATATATATTTGTTGTGCTCACAGTACTCCTTCGTGGCTCTTCTTTGGTGTTCTATGTGTGGTGCAGAGCCTTTGTTTCATGGGCACTGCATGTGGTTGGGCGCTTGGTCTTGAATTTGGTGTATTTTGTTTTTAACCCGCGTTGTGTTGTGGAATGTGTTTGACATCTTGTGGACTTTGGATCTCAGTGCTTGTATTAGAGATTGGACCTGTGGGCTCCAATGTGTTCTGCGCTGGATTGTATGTTATCACTTTGGTAATGACTTGCATTGTTAATGACTATAGGTGCATGGCTCAATTTATGAAGAAAATCTCTCGGTGTTGAGCTTGGCCTTGGGCCAATATCCTGTTGTTTTTTCAAACCCATGTAACTTGTTTGTGTGTAGCATTTGAATGGTGTGTTGTGATGCATGTGATGGATTGTTTGTTGTGGCTGCTCACTTGGGTGTTGGGTTGTTTGTAGTGGTTGTTCGCTTGGGTGTTGTACTGGTAAATGAGAAATGTGCCAGCACAGAGAGCGCGGATCGAATCCCCTCTGCACTCTCGGCAGGTACAGGGAGAGCGAATTCTTTCAGAAACCAGATCCACAACTGACTGTGGAAAATGTCCATATATTGACTCCCCTTTTTCCATTTATTCATTGATATTAGTCAAAACATTCTCCCTATCACTTGCAATCTCCTCCTCGGTTGGAGCTAGTCGAATAGGTTTTGATAGAAATAGATGCAGCATTTGAAAATAGAGTTGTTTTTTTTATAACTGTATATATATATTTTTGTATTGTTAATACTTATATTTTTCTTTTCAATACGTGTAGTGCATGGGACATAGTCCCCTCCTCTTCGTGGCTTGGTAGAGCACGTGGCTTCATGCTTGGGTGCTTTTATTCACATGTTGGCTTGATGTTGAGTTACTATGGCATGCAGAAAGGTATCGACACTGTCCCCTCCTCCTCGTGGCTTGGTAGAGCACATGGCTTCGTGCTTGGGTGCTTTGATTCATGTGTTGGCTTGATGTTGAGTTACTGTGGCATGCGGAAAGGTATCGGCTTCGCGCTAGTGCGTGGCTTTGGTGTCTAATGACTTGGTTGCTTGTGTGTTGTTTCTAGACTTTGATCTCCACTTTGATGTGCCTAAATAGAGATTGGTTGTATGCCAATATTTTTTTTTTTTTTTGTATTCCATTAATGCACTCTGTTACACTTTGATGAGATATAAAATGGTATCAGGCTTGGCGCTCAATGTTGGTTTTGGTGTCTGATGACTTGGTTGCTTGCGTGTTGTTTCTAGACTTTGATATCCACTTTGATGTGCCTAAATAGAGATTGGTTGTATGCCAATATTTTTTTATTTTCGTTATTGTGTATATATAATCCTCTATATAAGGAAACTAGTATATATACTTTCCCAATCTTTTGTTTATAATAAAATATTGTTGAATATAACTATTGTTTATATACCTTTCATAATTTTTCATTTAAAATAAAATATTTCTGAAGCTAATTCTTGTTAATCCTTCCTTTGTGTAGGTGAGGATTAGTAGGATTAGTAAAGGCGATTGGAACATGGGAGTCTTCATAGGGTTTATGACCTCTAAATAAAAGGTTTGTGGGTTGTAGATTAGGAGTTGTTTTTAGGGAACAATCTGCACAATTATGTGGGTGGTCAAGCCCTAGGTTTCATCTTTGAAACCGGGCTTTGATACCATGTGTAATGCCTCTGTCCCCATAGAGACTTATAAAACACAAGCTAAAATAATGAATAAAAACATATTATATCATGTACAATTTGATCATAACCTATAATCATTTATTATTCAGCATAAATTTTGATTTATTAACAGTATGTAAATAAGCTTATGTAACAACCACATAACACCACATATTCATGAGAATACATATATAAAAATACCTAAATACCTCTGTCTGATGCTAAATTCCCGATCTCTGGTTGTCCTCTTTGCTTCTCTGCCCAAACTCTGCCCAAAACCGAATCTTCCTCCCTGCCAGCTAGGAATAGAGTTTGTCCAGCTCCCTAGATCTAGGATTCTGTGAGGATTCTTGGCCCCTGAGCCCAAAACTCCCAGCAAACTGGTGCACCCCTGTAACAATCCACCCAAACTCCAAAACCAAAAAAATATCCATAGAAAATACAGTCCTTCCCCTGCAATAATGCTCCTCTCCCAGTATTTCATAATTCCATCTCCCGAAGGCTTCTGCCCCCTCATATCCTTCCCCATTCACTGCCTCCTCCTTCATTTAATGCCACCCACCTTATCCCTCCATTTACTACCTTATCCCTCCATTCAATACCCTATCCCTTGTCATATGTAAAGTTTTATAATAAATAAATTAAAGTTATTAAACCTTTAATTTTTTACCCAAACCTTAAATGTTTTAATTAATCAATAAATAAATAATATTATTAATAAATAATCGCTATTTAACTAATACACACTAGGACAGATAATTATTTAATTAACTATACTTGATAAACCCTATGCAACTATTTAACTAGGGTTGTTACAATTAAATTGCCTAAAAATCAAATCCCCAAGGGACTAGTCCCTTTAGAAAGATTATTTGACATAAATGATGTGGAAATAAATGGTAAAATCTCAAATGATGATGCTAATGTGGCTGATTTCAATATTGGCATAGAGAAGGATCCAAGATTTGTCAAATTATCAAGCAGTCTGTCAAAAGAAAAGAGGTTCGAATATACTAAGCTATTAAAATAATTTTCTGATGTGTTCACTTGGACCTACAAAGACCTCAGAACATATGACACTAGTTTCATTAAGCATAAGATTCCATTGAAAGAGGAAGTCAAACCATTTAGGCAAAAATTAACACAGGTAAATCCTATGTTGCTGCCTATTATGGAAAGGGAGGTGAAGAGGATTTTGGATGCTCAAATCATTGTTCCCCTAAGATATTCAAAGTGGGTAGCCAACCTGGTCCCAGTAAGAAAAAATAGTGGAGAAATCAAACTCTGTGTCGATTTCAACTCATTCACTTGTAGGAATACATAGCTTTCCAAGATGGTAGAGTAGTTTTCCTTGAAGACAATAGTTCTCTACCTGTGCACCATGGGTTAGCTTCTCATATGCTTCTTTAAAATATTCATCAATGGCATATTTCTCTACATAGATATCATGAGATAAAGAATTATTCTTCAAAATAATAGAAGCAACAATAGGAGGTCTAGAAAGCATATTGGCTACCTTGTTACTTGTACCCTTTTTTACTTGATTACCAAATGAAATTGTTGTAGAAAACCCATCCATATGTAGTGTCAAGATTGTTTCATTTTGGTTGGTGCTTGGAGATACTGTAAGGGTTGGTGATCTGTATGTATGATTGTTTCCTTCCCTAACAAGTAGTGCTTCCATTTATTTACGCTTTGAAATAATGCATACAACTCTTTATCATATGTAGGATAGTTAACAACAGCTTGGTTAAATGTTTCAGAGTGGTAATAGATAGGCTTATGATATTTCATCAATACTGCAGCCATGGCGTATTTGTTGGCATCTGTCTCGATCTCAAAAGGATGTTGAATATTCGGCAATGTTAATACTGGTACGGTACTGATCTTCTCTTCCAAACTATCAAAAGAGTTTTGTTGCTTTCCTTCCCACTGAATAGTGTTCTTCACACTAGTTAAGGAATGCAAAGGGTCTGCTATAAAGGAGAAGTTTGAAATGAACCTCCTCCAATACTAGACTGCACCTAAGAAGTTTCGTATCTCGGTTACACTTTTTGGCTTAGGCCAATTTACAATTACATCAATTTTGGAAGGATCAAATTTTAATTGTCATCCTCCTACAATATGACCTAAGTATACAAGTGTAGCCTTTCCAAATTCACATTTAGACAATTTTACATACAATTTTTCCCTTTGAAAAGTATCCAATACTTTCTTTACATGTCTCACATGTTCATCTCAAGTCCCGCTAAAAATAACAATTTCGTATAAATATACAATCACAAAGTCATCTAGGAAAGGCTTGAATACATCATTCATCACACGCATGAAAGTTGTCAGAGAATTACAAATCCCAAGCGACATAACTAACCACTCAAACAATATTTGTTTGGTTTTAAAGGGAGTCTTCCATGCATCATGTTCTGCAACCCTGATTTGATGGTATCCACTGCCACAAATCCAACTTAGTGAAATAAACAACATTCTTTAACTAATCAAGTAAATCATCTATACAAGGAAGAGGGTATCAATTTTTCACCATGATTTTATTTAAGGCTCGGTAATCGACACACATTCTCCATGTGCCATCTTTCTTTGGCACGATCATAATCAGAGAACCACAAGGATATGAACTGGGCCTGATGACCCCTTGATCCAATAAACCCTGTAACTCCTTCTTGATCTATGTCATATCCACAACTAACATCCTTTACATGCCCACATTAATAAGAGGAGAATCGTTTTGTAGATGTATCTCATGTTGCATTTCCCTCTTAGGAGGTAATCCATCTGGTTCCTAAAAAATATCATCATACTTAGAAACAATATTAACTAATTCCTTCTTATGGGAAGGATCACATCCTTGGAAAGCATCGGATTCCATGACATATTTCTCTCTTACAACCATGAGCACATATATCTTATTAGTGTTTACGAGTCTTTTCATTTTCCCTGCACTAACAAGTGTTGTATTTACCCTCATGTTGTAAGCTCTAACAATATATTCCACTCCCCCCTTAGGTGGTCTTTGTTCTCATGATGAAAGAAGATTGTTTTTCTATCATAAAGATAAGGACTTCCCAACACTATGCCACATATATGAAGTGGTACAACATGCAAATCCACTTCATCAATCAACTTTGAAGCAATAGCAAATCTAACCCTACATTGTTTGGTGACATTAAGTTTTTCTTGATCACATAACCAACCAAGAGGATAAGTCTTTGGATGTGGTTTCATTTCAAGACCCATCTTCTTGATATTAAGTTTACTTGGGAACTCAAATCAAATAATGTATCTATCTTAGTGTGTTTAGATACAACTCTTATGTTAAATAATTCATTCCTCTTTCATTCATCATCATGCGATTCATTATTGGAACTTGAACTAACATGAAGGGAATATTTACCTTGTACTCCAACCGTTATGATATTTCCTTCATATCCTGAATTGGAACCAAGATCTTGTTGCACTGTAGCAACGGTTTTTGTCTTCTCCTTTCCACTGAACTATTGTGGTCTCTTCTCTGGATGCATTTTCCAACAGTGTTCATCATCGTGACCGATTTTATTGCAATGAGTGCAAGATGGGTTTCCTCCTTTTCTTGTCACTATGGCAGTCTTCTTGTCCTTCCTTTTAAACTTCTTGAAATTTTTATGTGGGATATTGGAAGGTTTCTTCGTGGGATCTTCTTGAACATCCTTTCCCCTATTCTCAAGGTGAATGGCTTGCACACAAACTTCGTCAAGACTAGTGGGGTTAAACAAGAGAAAAATATGACGAATATAATTTTGAAGTGTGCCAATATACTTCATTAATGTTTCATAAGAATCCAAAGGAATGTTTAATGTAAGAGATTTCTTCCTAAATTCTTCTGTGAAAATTTGTACAGTTTGACCTTTACTTTGCCTTAAAGTTTTCCATTCCATCATGTCTTTATGTAAATACCCTAATGGATAAAATTGATTCCTTATCATTGATTTAAATTCCAACCATGATGAAAGAATATTACCACACTTACTTATGTCCTGAAGCTTTCTCTTCTACCATAAGAGAGTGGTGCCTTCCAATCGAAGAGAAATCAATTAAACTTTAACTTCTTATTCATCAATATGTTGAACATGACAATATACTTCAACCTGTCAGATCCAATTATCTAGCTTTTCAGGATTAACATCTTCATTAAACACAGGTAAAGAAAATTTTACATCAATCTTTAATAATGGTTTCTTAAAACAGGATTTATGGCTAGAATGATGAGAATGATGAGAATGCTTAGAGGAAGAAAAACTAGAACTTAAAGGTGAATATGGAGGCTCAGGAGGATCTCCTCTAGCCCCTTGGTTTACCGAAGCATCATCATCAGCATGTGCTTCCTTTTTCTTTCCTTTCTTCTTCATCCTCTTCTCGTAATCTCCATACATTTGTTCAACCATTTCTAACATGCGATAAAATACCATATGAAATTTTTTCTCCTATTCTTCATGCTTGTCTTCTTCTTCCATTTTCATCCTTCGGGATGCACGACCAACTTTAGGATTAAAAGTCTTAATATTTCCTTCACCCTGCTTATGCTTGGCCCTAGTAAGCATTCACACTCAACAATTCAAGTCAAATATGACTGCTCTGATACCAACATGATCCAGGATCTTTCATCAAGTGACTTATAAAGAATTCCATTAAATGAGAATAAATTAAAGTGCACCATTAAAGAAGGAAAAGCTCGATAATGAAGAGACATGAGCATCAAATATGAACACAAAAAATTGATAACGGAGTTCATCCCTGGTGGACTACGTCTCTGGGTCCTTCTCTCAAATGGGTAGGCTTTTTCATTAACTCGGCAAAATAATTTCGCAAAATACATAAGTATACCTCATTCTAAAATCAAGCTGCAGAAATAATGCCTAGATCAGAAAACAGACAACACCACTGAATTTGTGGCATTGAATTACCCAAATATGATTGTCTCCATACCTCGATCTGACTCTGGCACTCCCAGGCCCAAGAAGAAATGTGTCTCGGTTTTTGTGCCCCTGCAACCTACAATAAATTCTACTGTACTTGCCTAGAACTACATGTCCACGACCATACCACATGCGTGCCTCATCCTAGGCTCAGTAGATTCAAATCTTAAGTAAAAACTGTGGCATTCAATACAATGTATGGGCCATTAGCCCATTGGTTATGGCATGAGTATTAAGGCATAGTGTGGGGAGGAGGTCTCAGG
The DNA here is from genome assembly GCA_009831015.1 of Picea engelmannii. Taxonomy (NCBI): domain Eukaryota; kingdom Viridiplantae; phylum Streptophyta; class Pinopsida; order Pinales; family Pinaceae; genus Picea; species Picea engelmannii. Next base: position 381,197 of record ML796172.1, read on the forward strand.
GTCAAACTCGCGGGCCACCCCCTTTTGGGTTTATAGTTGAAACAATGTATATATATATATATATATATATATATATATATATATATATATATGTGTGTGTGTGTGTGTGTGTGTGTGTGTGTGTGTGTGTTATTCTGTCAACTTTGGTGGTGGCTCTATCCAAGGCACTAAAAATTAGGACATGGTTGGATTTTGCGTGGTCCGCCATATTTGGCGGACCCACCAATCCTTATTTTGTTTCAAAATTCGGATACAGGTTGTCATTGAGCATTTTCCCACTGCCATGCGGTAACCCCTATTTGGGCCACGTGGCAGCCTCCCATTCGGCCATGCCATCCACTTCCATGTCAGTGCCACATCATTGTATATATTCCATGTCATTGCCAACTCGCCATGCCACATCACTGTATGGACCGTACATACTGCCACATGCCAAAATCCCATTGGTCCATGGATTGGTATGGAACTACCAAATATGGGTGACATGTGGCATTCTATGGTGTTACCATGTCACCATGCTGATGTCAGCATGACACATGTCACCTCCTGCTCCTGCCACATGTGTTTTATGAATGTTGATGTCATCTGTACATATGTTGACATCAGCAATATGGATGATGACTCATCCCCCGTGCTGACTGGGCTAGGTTGACCAAACTTTGGTCGCAAATATATTTCAATCCATAACTCTGTTTGACGATTCGTTTACGCCATTAGAAATCTTATGATGCACTCTTCATGATAATGTCATTTTCACTGAGTTTTGGTAACTTTGAATTTTTTTCCCTTTCTCTATCTGTTGAAGCCATTATGAGCGTCATGAGTTTCCTCTGTGACTTTTGAGTTGTTCTTAGCCTTCTCTGGATCCTTTTTGGATCAAAATTGGCTTCACAAGAAGTAAAGAGGATCACTATGTGTATTTTAAATTAATTGGTGATCATTTGATTTATTTGGCCTTGTATGTGGATGAAATGTTGTTTATAGGAAACAATAAGGAGATTATCCATGATTTGAACACTCAGTTGTCCTCTAAATTTGACATGAAGGATATCGATTCTTCAAATTTCATTTTAGGTATGGAAATTAAAAGAGAAAACTTTGGTTAAATTAGAGAAAATATGTCGAGACAATATTGCAGAGGTTTACTATGTAGGAATGTAAATCGGTCAAGGCCCCTATTCCTATTGGTCTAAAGTTATATGTGGATGAGTGTCCCAATACACAGGGAGAGGAGGAGGACATGTCTCGTGTTCCATATGCGAGTGTAGTTAGTAGTTTGATGTATGAAATGGTATGTACTAGAATGGACATTGCACATGCAGTGGGAGTTTTGAGAAGGTATATGTCAAAACTAGGGAAGGAGAATTTGACAAGAATAAAAAGGGTTTTCAGGAATTTGCATGGCACTACAAGCTATGGATTGTGCTACCAAGGAAGACCAGGATTGGACAGAGTGTTGGACATACATGGATTTGTGGATGCATATTGGGTTGGATATCTAGATCGTAGGAGATTTAGAAGAGGGTATGTGTTTAACCTATTCGTAGGAGCAATCAGTTGGATGAGAAAAAGACAAGTTGTAGTGGCACTTTCAACTACATAAGTTGAATACATGGAAGACACTCATGCAATTAAGGAAGAAATATGGTTACAAATGTTGTTTTCAGGTATTGGGTTGGTACATCAAGTTGTAAGGATAGATTATGACAACCAGAGTGCAATTTTTCTGGCGAAGAACCCGATTTATCATTCAAAGACAAAGCATATTGATATTCAATATCACTTTGTGAGAGACATGGTTGAATAAAAGAAAGTGTTGTTGATGAAGGTGGACACTTTGAAGAATTTTTCATATTCATTAAAAAAATATTTGAGCAGTAAGAAGTTCTCTTGGTGTAGAGGATCCATGGGAATTGTTTCCCTAGATTGTTGACTATGAAACCCTTTAACCCTCTATATGGAAAAAAAACAACAAGTGGGAAAATGTTGGGTATGTGTCATATTATTTCCACGACTAGCTCTATTATCTTCTATGTTGCATTGGGCGTGCAGGGGAGTTTGGGGGGGGAGGGGGGGCACTAGGTCCCCCTTTGGGAGGTTGCAGGGGGGGATATCCCCCATATGTGGGGGTTCAATGATAGCGCCCTTGAGAAAAAAAATTCCTTAGGAAACGTGTCACATTTTTTCCTCATTTTTTGTGTCGCTTCAATTTTCATGTCCATTATTGGGAAGTTTTTCGACAAATGGTTTTTTGTCGATGGTTTTCTATTGTTGGTTAAGGAATTAAGGTTGTTTACTAATCCAAGTCATTGGGTTAGGGTTTTAGATGTCATTGGCTCCTATATGTATATTGTATTGTAAACAATGTATCACTATGAATGAATATAGAATATGTTGGTTTTCCCATTTTGGGTTTCCAGTGGAAAAATATCTATGTAATGTGTGTATTTTCCATTGTATCTTTTCTATTCTTTTATTGAAAATATATTTGCAGTAAAATATTGTACAAGGTTAAAATCTACAAATCTTTGACTTAGCTGATTTTTTTCTCTTGGTCGAGCTAGATTGACGACCATCATCCATTGTCAATATGCCCCTCGCAACTCCAAATCAACGGTCAAGATGTGGTCTCAGAGCCTTCTTGTCAGAGTCATGTTTCAAGTCCAAACCCTGACCACTCCGATGGGCACCTCCAATGGATGATTTAGATCTGTTATAAAAAAGTTTCCAAGTGGGGATGAAAGTTTCCAAGTGGGGATGATCAACAGTCTAGATCTACTCCTAGGTATCAAATCCTCTCGAGAAGATGTGACATCATCTTTCTAGTAGAGAATTTTTAGAACTTGCCACATGGACAAGTGGAACCCACCAAAGATGCCCCAAATCATATCAAATTTGAGTGACACATGTCATTTCAACCTACCACATCAATGCCAACGAGGAACAATAGTAAGGTGCCACATATCCATGGTGACGTTAGCCTGACCATATTTTTCTTAGCCATTTTTTGGGTTCTTTATTGAGCCAAATCGATGGCTCTCGTGCTTCGTCAGGCCTCCCTGCACAACTCCATATCAACGATTTATATTTACTCTAAGAGTCCCCTTGTCGTAGTCATTTTTGAATTCTAGAGCCTGACCACTCTGATGGGAACCTTCGATGGATGGTCCATATCTTCTCTTGAACCTTTTTCAAGTGGGGTTGATCAATAGCCCAGATATGCTCATAGGTATCAAATATTCTCAGCCAGGTGTCACTTCATCTTTCCAGTAGAGCCCTGCCATAACTAACTAGAACCTACCACAATGACACATGGGAACCCTCCCTAAAGCTCATCAAAGAACATCAGAATGGGTGACACTTGTTATATCCTCCCTGCCATGTCATTTCTGACATAAGTGAATAAAGTGTTTCCACACATCTAGGATGACATCATCATGATAAATTTTTCCTTAACCCATTTTGGGTTTCTGTTCGAGTCATATCGATGACTCTCATGCATTTTCGATCTTCCTATTACACCTTCGGATGAATGGTTGAGATTCAAGCTCAGAGTCCCCTCGTCAGAATCTCGTTTAAATCTTAAACCCTGATCACTCCAATGGGAACCTCCAATGGATGGTCCAAATTGACTCTCAAACCTCTTGAAAGTGGGATCGATCTTCTCTCGGGTATCAAAGCTTCTCCACCAGGTGTCTTATCAGTGTGCTTGTGGAGTAATTTCAAGGAAAATTAGTGACTGCCATGTGGACGCAGGAAACCCACCGGATACACAGGTCAACATTTCAAAAATGGGTGACATGTGTCACACTTTCTTGCCATATCAACACTAGTATAGACCAATACCAAGCTTCCATGTTTCTTCACTAATATCATCAGTGACCACGCAATCACTTCAATGGGTATACTATTGAACAATGGTCCAGATATTCTCTTGTACTTCCTTCAAGTGGGACCAATCAATGTTCCAAATATTCTCTCATACCTTCTTCAAGTGAGACCGATCAATGGTCTAGATCTGCTCTTGGAGGCCTATTTGGGACCTAGCCTTTCAATCACTCTAACAGGGAACACCTCTGATCAACAGTCGTTATCTTCTGCCAATGATAAATTTGATGGTTACTGAGTCACGCGATCTTCACAACTTTGATTTCATGTTTCATGTTAATGAGCTCAAGGAGCCACCGATCAACAATTAAGATTGCTCGTCAATATTGATTTGGCAGTGGTTGAGTCTCACGATTTCTTTAGATTTGATTTTGAGCTCTCAACAATAGAAAAAATGATTACAAAGAATCCTTAGGGACAAAGATTGAGTGGATATTTTGGCCTGCAAGTTTCCAACTACCCCACAATTTCAACATAACATAATTCATGTAGGTAAAAGTAATTAATTTTGACCAGAGGAGAAACTGCTCAAGAATCAATAATCCATAAGAGTATTCAAGAAGATGGAAATGGTTTCAAGAAGATTTTTTAGGGCATGAGCGAGAGGAATAAAAGGCAATGAAGGCACCCATTATTAAGGTCAACACTTTGGGGAGTTAAATAGTTTCTTGCAACTAGAGTTGTTCAACCACATAAACCTTGAGCACAGTTAGTTGATAAATGCAATAGGCAACATATATGTATCCCCTACATTAAATTTTAAGTCTATAATTCCTCCTTCTATTGTTTATGTGTTCTTTTAAAGCATATCCACCCATTTGTTTGTTTTCATGTATCAGATCTGATTTATAATAGCTCAAACGATAGATTATACCTTGTTTTCAGTGTTACTGTATGATGTTTAATCCTGATATAGAAGTGATTTCCCATGAATAAATGACCATTTTTTATCATATTTTTTGTGCATTTGAATGATATGCAGAGGACACCTCCATGTGTTTGAGTGTATGAATATGTTAACGATTTGAAGCATGTTTTATAGATATGCACACATTTATTAGAGTTGTTGAATTCTTAATTGCTCAACACACTATTCATTTTTCATAGACTACAAGATTCATTCTTAGTAATTCCATGTATGTTTATTTTGTCATTTTCTCTAACCCGTCATTCCATCCTCCTTTTAGCCTTGATTGTCTAAAACACTCGTAGACATATGCCTCTGATAGTTGAGAGCATTTTTCATCTTAGTTGAGACTGTTTGAGGTCGTATAATTTAGAAAGAGAAAAAGATAGAGATCGAAAATGATCCAGGTGGATATTGGTGGCCACCCTCCTTTTCCAAATTCCAACTAGCTCATCTTGATAATTTTTAGTTCGGCACGTTTCTCTGTAATGGGAACATTTATTTGTAATTGTGGTTTCTACACTTACGGGGCTATCTTAAAGCCATACACAACATCCAGGTGTATATTGGTGCCCACCCACAAATTCCAACTAGCTTATTTTGGAAGTTTTCATGTTAGTACATATTTTTGTACTTTCAGGGTCATTTTGGGGCTCTAAACAGGGTTTTCTTGGCTTTCCATAGTCAAACTATAGATGGCGTTAGAGTTTAATGACATATTGTGTATTTCTCGAAAATAAATTTCCAATAGGCTATCACACACCTAAAATGAAGATCGTATGAAAACGTTATGACCTTAGGAAGTTAATGTACTAACTTACCCCAACGGGGCCCACATGAATTTTGGCGCTTCATCCCCTAGGGTTAGGTTTTGGGATGTCTATGCTTTTGGCATTCATGTTTATCATAAAAAATCATTTAGAGCCTCATTGTGATCATCTTCTTGTGAATGAGTGTAGTTGTCACATCTCTTCTCATAGATAAAGTTGCCACCATTCTAGCGAGTCTTGCACTCTATAATTTTACAGTCTATGTACATTTCTTTCATTAATAAAAATCATGTATTGTTGTATTTCTCTATTTTTGGAAATTTTTATGTGTGTTTCATTGTAATATCTCTATTTTCATTTCGTTCCGAAAATAATCTAGATTAGTGGTATCAGAACAGGATTCTCTTGATCGTTTTTCAGTGCATGTCCCCAACGAGGTTTGAGTATAGCAACTTGGATCTCAATCTTCTCTCCCTTAAGGAAAATTGCTCTCGGATGCCCAAGAAACCCTCTATGGTGGTAGAAAATAAAAACGATGAAGCAAATGATTCTATTAACCTATTTCTTGAGCAAGCTCTCGTGGGACAGATGGACAAAATGATAGAGAATTCTTCCCACATCCTTCAACATATGTTGATATAAACAAACACATATTCATCAAGCAACCACTTTGTTGGAACCTCTCCCTTCAAGGTACAAGCTAATTTTTATATTCCTATATTTGAAGGTCAGATAGATGTAGATGCCTTAGAAAAATGGCTAAATCTGCTAGAAGGTTATTTCTTTGTTCACAATTTTTCCTACAGGGAAAATATCACCTTCGCACTCCTCAAGGCTCTCCCCCATATCAAACATTGGTGGGAAACTTACTGGGAGAAAATTTCCACAAAGGAATCTGAAATATATGGGGTTGAGCCCACTTGGTATTTTTTTGTGGATGGAGTCAAGGAACAATACTACCTTGTTGATAACTATGAAGACTAGTACATGATATGGACCACACTATGGCAAGAGAAGAGCCAAACAATGTCAGAGTTCAAAAATACTTTCCATACCTTGCGCACCAATATGTGTATCAAAGACTCTGAGTGGCATATGGTTCTGAAATATCATGGCGCTCTACATAGGTACATCCAAACCGAAATGGATTTCCTAAAAATCTCATCTTGGGAGATACCTATTGATATGATGTCAAAATCGAGGATAAATTTAGGCACTAGAACAAATGGGAGTTCGGGTCTGCAAATCCGCAACAACCAAAGCATGGTAAAGGCATCCCTAACCAATAGCCTCCCAAAAACTAGTCTAAGACATGGGAAAAGAAGGGTAAAGGAAGGATGAAGAAAGACACTGGGAAGTAGTGTGACTTCCACAAAATTCCCTGGCACAACACCGATGAATGTCACTTGAAACAATCATTGGTGGTTGAGTTCAAAGATAGGAAGTCAAACCCTAATTTAGAATGTGATCTAGAAAATATTGAAAATGGATAGATCATCAACATAGAACCTACTTCTACTATCGTGACACAACAATTCAATTAGAAGAACCAGTAGATCTTGAAGAGGGGGAGAGCCTCTTCCATTCACATATGTGGGTGAAGGTGACCCCATTTCATTTCATTGTTTATAATGAAAACTAGAAGAACCTCATTTTCATCATGTGCATTAGAAAAAGAGCTTTGGGACAAGCTACAAGACCTTTAGGCAAGGGAAGAAGAAGAAGAACAAGAAGAAGTTCAAGCAAATTACAACATCTCAGATTTCAAAGAAGAAAATAGAAGTCAGTTATTTTGCTTTAATTGTGAAGGAGTAGGACATGTTGAATTTGAATGTCCTCATCCAAGGATTGAAAGAGATGAACCTAAAGAAGAAAATTTCAATGAAGAAGAAGAAAATCATGAAGCAAAAATGATTCAACAAGAAGATGAGAATCTTAAAAAATTGAAGCATGTTGAGATTGAAAATAGCAAGCTCAAAGACATGCGTAGAAAACTAAGAAGTGAATTGGGTAGTTGTGAAAAGACAGTTGTAAGCTTGAAGAAACAATTAGAAGACATTGAGAAAGTAAGAGAAGAAACCATTTCCTTGAAAACTCTACTCGAAGAAGCAAGAAGAATAGGAGAAGTAAAGAAGGTCCAAATGAAAGAAAGAAGAATATTGTGAGAAACTTGAACAAGAAGTTGTCTCATTGAGGAAGATATTAAGAAAATATCAAGTGCCAAAAGACTTAACACATCTTGGATGGATGGGTGAAACTTCATACAAAGAAGATGCAAATATCAACAAGAAGGTTGAAGAAAGAGCTACACAGACAATTGATGAGAAGTGGACCAGGATACCAGAAAGAAGGAATGATTACAAAAGAGATGAATATCCAAGAAGACCTCCTACCTTTAGGAATCAAAGAAGCTTCAATAGGTATGAAGGAAACTACAGAAGAGTAGATCATGAACCCATATGGACTACATCACAAAGAAGGCCACTAACTCCAAGGTATCAAAATTTCTTTCTTGGTCATTGTTATACTTGCAAAAATTTTGGACATAAGGCAATTAATTGTAGAATCAATGAAAGGAACAAATACACAAGAACCATGAATGGTGTAAATAGAATATATGGAAATTATCGCGGATTTGTCAACAAAAGTTATAATTCATTTTCCCCATTGATGGACAAAAATATTGTATGCTACAAATGTAATTATCTTAGACACAAAGCACGAGATTGCAGATATATGAATGAAGATGTCTGTATGCCAACCACAATATGGAGAAGAAAAGAGATTCCAAACAATGAAGATTGTCGAATAACATTAACCATTGAAGAATGTAAAGAAGAAGATGAATGGTACATAAACAATGGATGTTTTTCACACATGACCGAGGATCAAGACAAATTCATCAACTTGAAGAGAAAGGGTGGAAATGTTGCATTTGGAGATGACTCATCTGCCAAAATACTTGGAGAAGGTGTAGTAGAACTTGGAAGAAAAAATGTAAAAGCAAAGAATGTCCTATTGGTTGAAGACTTGAATCATAATATAATTAGTGTT
>ML796172.1:438049-462452 GCA_009831015.1 Picea engelmannii
CCAGCCCATTATGTTCATAGGTATTTAGCAGTATGACATTGCCACTATCTGGTCACCAAGCCAGGGCAGTGACCTTTGGTTGCATGGCCAAAGGAAAGGGGGTCTCATCACGAGCCAACCTTATCATTTCTGTGAAGATACCAATGGGTAACGCTGTCATCTCTGGCCAGCAAGCCAAGGCACTGTCCTCTGGTCAGACCTTGTAGTAAAAAAGAAAGAAAAAGCAATAAAAGAAAAATGAAAGCAATAAAGGGCTTAGAAAAAATGCATCCATGATGGGTACAACTCGCCTCCTACAAAGGCACCCACAAACAACACCTACCCTTGGTCTTATTATAACTAGACATCCCTAAAAACCATATCACCTCATTAAACATGGCTTGAATGATATTTTGAGGAAACTTTTCATCTCTTGTGGGTATTAGCCCAATAGGTTGGTCTGTTGGTTTCCTTAGCTTTGTATAGTAGATCTGTGTAATATCTTTGAGCTTTTAGATGATATGTTAGGTATTTCATGCATATATCTGATAACTTTAATGATGAAATGTGATTTACATTGCTATGATGTCTAGGACTAATGAGCCCATGGAGGGCATAGTCTTTGATGTGCAGGACCATACCCGGCGGACAGGTACCAAAGGATCGGTGCACATGGGGAGATGATTAGCTCGAACCTCCATGGGGCTGAAGAGCCCATCAGATGGTTGCTGGGATGGCAGAGGCAGGACAACATCATTATAAGCCCTTGCATGAAGAAGAGAGAAGGACGCCCTCACCAAGACACTGTGGCAGAGATTTGACCTAGGGGGGATCGACCCCTACAGATGGACATGGCTTTGATGGACAGGACGCTACCCAGGACAGGTTGGACGTATTCTGGAGCAGATGGCAGTGTGTTGGGCTTCTCTGGCACATATGGTAGGTTGCAGGAGGCCCAAGGGGGCCAATGTTTTTCCTTTTGATTGCCGATGATGCCCTGAAAGGGCCAACGTCTCCCTCAGAGGGGCCTGCCGTCTCCCTTTTTAGCTCATTTTTGACATTTTTAGCATTTAATATGACAAATAATGAAATATTGTTAAGTCATCCTTGTCGACTGTTTTTAATGACCTATTTTGTTAATTAAATGTCATTTGGATGATATAAAGAGAGGACGTTGCCTCTCATTTTCACATAACATAACTTTCTCTCTTGTGAAAGATACTTTTTTAGTCTTTGTCTTGGTTATTATTGGCTTTTGGAGTTGAGGCGCTACACTTGGGAGGATTGTCTTTGGCATATACATGGTGTTTTTATCATTGGAAGGTGTTACAACTAGGGTCTGATTTGGCTCTTCATTGATTTGTAAGTATATTTTGCATGCAAAACTTCTTTATTGAATGGTTGTAGGTAGAATATCTTACTCTTGTGGTTACATTGTTAATATTTTGCTTAATCATTGAAACCCTAGGGAGCAAGCACACAAGTAGGTCATTGCTTCATGTCCCCATGATAAATACTTATTTAACCATTTGATTAAGAAGAACCTAGCCTAGCCATTGCTACACTAGTTCCTCTTTTTCTTGAGTTAGTTTGAGACATAAATTGAAGAAAGAAGACGTCCTAGGCCTAATTTAGTTTACACCTAGGGTTTTGTCTCTTAGGGTTTTAAAAGCCTTGTCCCCAAGCAACACTTTTCAGCCATAGATTTATGTTTTATAGCTAGCCGTTTTTGCCAAAGAGTCTTAAGGAAAGAGGGAGGAGCATGAGACCTAGCTTTAGCTACACCGGAATGAGCCTCCTCCCCTTAGGGTTTTGATTTGGTGGCCCTGCCATTGCAGCACCATCAAACCTAAATCTCCTGTCCTTACGTTCAAGTCCTTCCAAGCCTTTAGTCTCTCTCCATATGACTCCATTAACCCAAGGCACTAGTCTAATTTGCAATGTTGAGTCCTTTGTTCTCAAAACAATCTTTTAAACTTTCTTGAATTAAAACCCTACTAACTCTAGCGACTTTACTAACCCTAATTGTTGATGATGTCTTGCCCTATTTGAACTTTTGTTTGGTCTAAAAGTTGCGGCTGACTCATCCATGGATAGACACATAAGTGTTGAGTATTTTCATTGGCTAAAAAAGAAAAATGTTCACTTTGTTGTCTAGCTAACCTAACCCTAACCCTAAGGTGACGTCATACCTATTTGAACTCTTGTTTGGCTTGAAACATTGTGGTATTGTCACCCCTTGATTTGGCATTGAGGTATAGATTGCTTTCATTGACTTAATTTGCAAAACGTCCTTCTCTTTGCCTACTTAATTAACCTAGAAACTAGGCTGACGTCACCCCTTTGATATAGTGACGCAACAACATTATATATATGAGCAGATTTATGATATTTATTGCATTGTGATACAATAGGGATTGATTTTATACATTAAATGCAAGTATCTTTTTGTATTTATTGAGGAAGTGGTATTATAAGTCTTAGCTTTAATTGCAATCATTGACTTCGTCAATAATTACATCCATTATTGCTCATATGTATCAAAGATAGTCATTGATATTTTGAAGTACTAATCACTGTATGCACATTTTAGTTTCATTTGCCTTGTCTCGCAAACATGTGCTCTTTCGGTGAAATATCTCTTCTTTGACTATCCTGTTGGCAGTAATCTGTGAAGGGAAAGCTTACCTTAACCTTTGAACCTTACACCCTAATCCTTTCCTTCAAGAACCCTAGATTACTAGGGACGTCTCCCTAGGGATTAGCCACCCTGAATAGAAAGAGCTCCCCATCGAGGTGACAGTGGGTGGGGAAGCTCTTGTTACGCCAGTTTGAGCCTTGCCTTCAAGTTACTTAAACCTTTCCTACAAACTGAGCGATAACAGGGTTTTTAAGCCCGAATTCGAGAGCATTTTAGCAGTGAAAGGGTATGCTAAGGAGTGGATAAATCCAAAATTGGTCAATCCCCTCATCGTCATCACAATGTTAATTACATTTGAAGGTAGATACTCCACCTTCAAAGCTTGTCACTTTAGATTGATGGCTCATTTTCTGTTCGATAAACCCTTGAACTTTCCCTTTTATTTTCTCAAAATCTTGGAGAAGATGTCATTTCAAGTGAGGAAAAATGTGACCAACCCCCACTATAGTCTCTTCCACCATGCTTTGATCAAACTCCTCGTTTTTACCGAACTAGAGAAGCAGGGGAAAAGTTGGGATGACTTTATCTACCAATTTTCAAACCCTCACTTGACAATTAAGACCGGAAAAAAACCACTTAGCCTAAAAACTATCTCTCCATCCAAGCCTCACTCTCCAAAAACTCCAAACTCCCTCTTTACTAGAACAATACCAAAAGCTTGTTGATATTCCTACTTCTTCATCAGGGAAAAAAACCAAGAACAAAGACCAAAAGAAGTGTATTGTTGACCCCCCAATGCCTTCATTTTCTCTTGATCGTACACCTAAGAAGCCCCAAGAAGTAATGAAGCAAGAATTTCCCATCATTCCCACAAACAAGAGGGGAGCCAATTGATTTGGTAAGGGACCCTTTCAAAAGAGTACCTAGAGCACAAGAACCAAGCCTTATGCAATGCCTCCACCTACTTTAGATCTGATCCAAGTATCCTTCGACCTTGAGAGCCCTCATAAGAAACCTAGAGAAGTCTATGCGGATGGATTAGAGCCACTAAGGTAAACAAAATCAGAACCTACTTCACCTTTCCCATCTCCCATCACACCTACTTCACCCATGCCTACTCTTGATCCTAAAATTGATAAATTGTCCACATCTCTCAAAGGACCTAAGCCTTCCTCAAAGATCATTGATTCTGCCCCAACTATAGAGGAGCTACAAAGGGAAAACCATCAACTTCTCCAACAATTGGAAGAGAGGAAGACAATAGATGCACACCTTCATCATGACAATGCAGTTCTTCAGGAAAAAGTTAACTCCCTTCAATGGTTGGTCGATGGGATGACCCAATCTAACCACAGCCTCAGATCACAATTAAAGTAACACAAGAGGCACAAATATAAGACTACATAGGAAGAAGGAGAGGCTTCTAAACCTGATCCTCCTCAGCAAGCCTAGTTCCGAGGGGTGACTTCTTTTTGTTTGCAGTGGGTCCTACAAAATCGTAAGTGTGGGGGTAATGTTGGGCCTGAGATATGATCATTTTCATGACGTTATTATACACTTTTTTCCATATGTACATATGCATTTTTATCTTTCAAAGGATCTTTTTGAATAATTTTACGATAAAATGGTATAATCGGCATGAGGTACATATAATTCGTGTTTTGTGATTCAATCAAGTTTAATTTATCATGTTTTTATTCTTCCAAGAGTTAATTCATTATTTTCTATTGTTACAGGGAAAAACACACCATGTTTCTTGGTTCGACACTTGATCTGACACTTGATCCAACACTCATTCCAGTACTTGATCCGACATTCGTTCCAGCACCCAATATTGCACAAAAACGCAAGGCGAGTTGGCGGTTATGGTATTGGCGGCTAGTGGTGGACAAATCGGGCACATGGGTTTTGTTTGTCATTGCTCCCTCCAACTACTAAGCTCAAGACAACTCGATTTTAGTTGTCCAAAGAGGGAGATTATTGGATTCTTTTGTATTGTTAGTTATGGCCGCATTTATTGTAATATGTCGAATTTAAAGGTGGTTCAACCCTCCTATGGTCGACCACCTGGGTTGTAAACCTATAAATACTAACAAGATGATCATTAGATTGTTAAGCAAGTAGAATAGCCATCAAATTGGAGATAAACTCATTGTACTCTATTTTTTATTTTTCACATTGCTAGAATAGTGCCAAAACTGTTTTTTTAACTTTCATGGAGAATTTGGCCTGCTGAAGTTTGTGTTGTGCTTGTAGAGGGTAGCCATTACTTGCTGGTGGGGGCACTAGTAGTCTGGTGATGATCAATGTGTTGTTTATACATTTCATAATTTAAATTGTTCTTTATTTCCTGTACATGCATGTTTTATGTTTTAATTAGCTAGCTGTGATTTAATTGTTTTATTGTTCTTTTGCAAGTTAGTATGATGGATTATGTTAGCATGAATTAGTTTTGTAGGCTAGGAATAGACTTGCAAGTCTCTACAGTAACCTCATATGCATTTGGATATCAGATTACACTTTTATTTATGATCTTACAGTCAAGTTTAAAACAGAGTTGTTTTTAGAATAAAACAAAGCTCTATTTGGGTTTCATTTGACAAGGATCATTGATGGATGGATAGATTTAATTCTAGTTCTTAATCATAGTTTGTTTGTCTTAGTTTTAGATAGATTTCATTTGTTTAGTTGTTGGTTAATTGTCAATTTACTTTTTAATAAGCATAATCTAATCTCTATTTTTAATTCATTTTTTTATCATAGCTCGAATGATTAAAATAGACATAGTGTAGTTTTATTTCACGCAATTTCCTTTCATAGATTAAAATGCAATTAAATTCCTTAGTTAGATAATGATGATCTCATTATGATGTTAATGGTGTATACATGAATATGCAGGGCATTTAACATTACTTTTATCATGGCTAAGTTTTCATTGGACTATTTACTTCAAACCTTTCATTTTGCCATTGAAATTAGTATTGAGCTTATACCATTAGAACTATCCTTTGTTGTCAAGTGTCATCGAGATATCATCCGTCACCACCGAAGGCATTCACACAACCACCAACATTATAGTTGAGTGTTTCATAGATTAAAGATAGTTTCTTGCTTTTGTAGATCAGAAAAGATAGTTTCTTTCTTTCATAGGTTAGAATATAGTTCTATTGTTGTTATAGGGTAGTTAGTCTTTTGCTTCCACAGATTTAAGAGCAGTTTTGTTTATTGTAAATTAGGCATTTAGTTGGTAGTCCTCATTGCTTTCAATAAAATGGATTTCATCTCATGCATTAGAAATAGTTTTGCATTAGGCATTTAGTCCACTTGCCTCTTAGGCTAGGTAGTTGTTCAATGAGAAGTCTTTGCTTACTTGCTTTTTTGCTTTAGTTGTTTTTGCTTACTTTCTCTTCTTTTTTAGTAGGTTAGTTAGGTGTCTTTGCTTGCTTGTCTATTTTCTTTAATATGTTAGATAAGTGTTTTTGCTTACTTGCTCATTTAATTGCTTTCATAGGGTAGTTTCTCATTGAATGTAGGTTGGCAATTTAAAGAAGTTTTGTTTTGTCATTTGCTTAGTATGCTTAGTAGTTTACCTTTCCTTACTGTCATGAACTATTTTTCTTTGAATATGGCTTTTACTTGCTTTCTTAGGAACTATCCATCAGTCATTGGCCCAAAAGTGCTTAGGTTACCTAGTTTTCAATTTGCCTAGTAGGGTTTGTTCATTAGATAGGTTTTCTTGAGTAGATTAGCCTTAGATAGTTGCTTTCCTTAGTTAGACTATACTCCTACCAACCTTTTACCTTTGGCATATATTTTTCTACAACTCTAAGTTTACTTACCCCGGGTCGACAATTTAATCGAGGGTAGTTTAGTGTCTTTTTTAGTACATATAAATCACCTAACACTGGGAGCACCACTTTTTGTTTCAGGGGTCGATTTTAAAGAGTTTGTTTTGCAACTTTATAGGGATTTAAGGCCACGGTGGAAAAATGTTATAATTCTTACCTCGAAAAAAAAGGGTGATTATGAGAGAAACACTTTCCAATTTGGGGGTTGCTTTTGGTGTTTTTTACTCAAAAATATTAGTATTTAGGGCTAGAGTTATTGTTTCGAGATCATAGTTCTCGTCAAGTTGGTAGTTGTATTGAATGCATTGGTAGGAACCCTACAAAATTATACAGATAACTAGAGAAGGAATATTGTAACTCATACAACTAGATGGACAACTAAAAAAGTGATGGGTGAATGAACACACATGAAGCCCTACATGAGCCCAACTCCCATGGAACCACCCTAAGAATTTGCGGGGGAGCGTAAATTATTGTACCATCATAAAACTTAATTTCAGGATTTATTTTCAGCAATTCAATTTATGCAACTCAATTTCTTCAATTTCCATTCCAATTTAATTTTGTTGTTTGTGACTTTGTATTTCTATGAATAAAACTACCAAACATATCTATAGTATTGTATAATTAAAAGTAATCTACTATAGAAAAGTTGTATGGTTGGGTTGTAAATGGTAACTTGGGATCTATAGATTGGATGGAATAGTGTCATGGGAACCCAAGAAATTGTGGAGATTATGAATCATAGAAAAAGGGGTGTGTGTGTGTGTGTGTAGGGTTAAGGCTCTGTGGGAGGGAAGTCTATGTAGTGGAAAACTATACTTGGGGGGATTTCAACTGATAGATGAATCGAATATTGTCACCATTAAATGTAATTTCTAGTAGGTGGTGCAAGAATGGGATTTTGATGTTTCATAGGCCATGCCCAATCTAGTCATGTCACATTTATGGTCCAAAAATTCATTGCAAATGGAACATCTTGTCATGTAATAATGACCTGATTTGAGAGGATATACCAAGGGGTTACACTAGCTATCCAGAAGAGAAAGATCAAAGTCTTAGATATCACATGATTTAGGCCACATCAATCCATTATCCAAGTAGAATTTATTAGGAAGGGTTGAGATACATTGCATAATAATTAAGTTTGTTGAACGTCTAGAATTCGGGGTCAATTTTTTTGTGCCAAGATCAAGTACAATACCAGTAAATGAGCATGATAGTGGGAGATGGAAACAATGAGACAAAATAATGTAGTTCATGGGAAATATGAGCCACTAGGGTGGCACATAGCCCTAGATAATGTTGACATGATGATATTATAAGGACCTCAAGGCATATGAGAGAGATAGTTAAAAGATATGTGGAGCAGTTTCAAATTATTCATTATGATAGCCATGACATCACCTCATTTGGGAGTTGTTTCATGGAAAACATTAATGGGGGGATGAATTTAGACCTACTACCAAATTTTCATGGTTAATACCTTGGGAGTATTCACCCTCTTGCTTTCTTTAGTTGGGTTCAAACAATGTAGATAAAGAGAAGTTTTGTCTATGATTTTTTTAAGACAAATTGATCCGGATTTTATGAGCAGAACGAAATGAATACATATTATTAATAGGTTCTTAACACAAAATAACAGAGATACAGTAAAAATGGTTTTCTATTCAATAACGAAATAAGAGAAACTATAAAATGCAGTGGAAACAAGCTTGCTGGAATGGGGGCGATTTATCTCTGAGAAGAGATGTGACAACAACGCACATTCGCAAGAAGAAGGTTACAATGAGGATCTGAAGTCCTTTTTAGAATAATAGAGAATTCAAAAAACCCTAGACATCCAAAAACCTAAACCTAGGAGATGAAGCGCCAAAAGTCTTGTGGGCCCCGTTTGGGTAAGTTAGTACATCAACTTCCCGGGGTCGTAACTTTTGCATACGATCTCTGTTTTAGGCGTGTGATAGCCTGTTGGAAAGGTATCGTCAAGGAGATTAATTTTTGGGGCTCAATTATTCATTTTTCTATCATTGAGGATATCGATCCCGAAAAACCTTCATTTAGGCCCTCAAAATGGCCCTGGAAGTTAAAACTGCTAAAAATAGTAAATTGCCAAAATTGTCAGAAAACTGTTTTAGGCTAGTTGGAAAAGGTGGATGACCACCAATATCCATATGGATCACAAATATACATTTATAATAAAGAATTTTGAGTAAAATAAACAACATTGATTGATCCTACGAATTGAGTATTGCAGATTGGGAGGAGATATAATAGTTGAACGAATACTATGAAATGCATATATTCAATCCATTAGATTGGATGCTACAGATGTCAAGATTGAAGAGGTACAGTTCCTAACATTAAGGTAGGATTCTCTACAAGATGATAAGAAAAATTATGGAATATGGTAAGGGAACTCATAAGGAAGGTGTAATACTAGTTTATGACTACTAAGAAAATGAAACTAGAACCAACTTGAAGCATGTTTTTGAGGAATTTAATAGGTTTAGATATGTGACCATCAGATAAATTCCAAACTTGGAACCCATTTTTGAAGAATGAGATGAAAAACCCAACTAGGGGACAAGCTAGAAGTTGTGGCTAGGGAGATGTTATGGCTCGGTTGTAACATCCCCAACATGCAACTGGGGTATGCCACACGCAATTTTTTCAAATTGTATACAAAATTTAAAGCATACAAATACTTTGAAAATACATAGATTCATACAGAATAATAATGGAAATACACATGCAACACACACAGGAAAAATCCATAAAAATAAATGCATAAATAATAATGCAGCATGTAATTTAACACACAATTGACACTTATCTTGGTAAAAATATCACCAACTGTATGTATAACTTCCACGTTCCTCCTAGCCTTAGACCACACTTCTCAAAACTCTCAATAGTGAGTCACCCCCGAGCTGGGACTAAACTCCACCCGGGTAAAGGAAATCCTAACTAGGATTATGTAACTTAGACAACATGAAAAACTATGTCATAGGTGCCAACTCAAACTAATAGCTTACAGTCCCTCATTCCCCACATGCTTGTCCCACCCTAGGAAATGTGCCCCTTATTTGCTCAACAGTCCTTTGTCTACCCTGCTTCCTTTTTGGGGCTTCAACAATAGGATGGACATGAAGTCTCAGAGCCCTGTAGATGAAGTTTGACACCTTTGGGAAATCAATTCCCAAAAATTCTCTCACCTAGGGATAATTGCTTACGGGCCTGACAACCCATTTGTTTATTCCAGCTCCTAAGTTAACAAAGTACATGTACATGTACAATCCAGGTTTGGGTAAGGTACAAGTACACTGCTAGTAACATAAAAGTAAGGAGGAAAGATGAAATCCATGAGTGAAAAATGGTGGAATGCTGGGAAAAAGAACTAAGTCCCCACTATCTGTATGCATGTTCCCAAATTGACACTTATCGTATTGAGAGGTACTTTGGCCCACTTGTCCCCATCCTTAGAACTTATGATAAAATAATTATCCATACTTTATACATTAAGGAGTATTAATATAATATTCCTTTTTGGCTTAAGCTCCCTAGCTTAACTCCTTATCATCAATTTTTATCCCCCTTTCCCTAACTAGTGGATTTTAGTACACCATACTCTTTTACACGATTGGTCTGCCGCAGTGATGTGTTTTTCATTCATATTTGCATGTGAATACACTTACATTTACATCACAAATTTATTGTCCTTTCGGAATCTTGGCTCATCAGCCTAAGTACATTTGTATTTAAATTTACAGTTGGAGTTCAACCTAGGGGTATTAAATTCCCCTCCCCCTTATTTATCCATTGTCCTTAGTGAAATATATACGCATATACAACCAAAATTTCAAAAATCCTCAAAAAGATGTGGGTATTGTTCCCACATAGCATCCTCGTGCTCCCAAGTTGAATCTTTAGGACTGTTCCAGGTCCATTGGACTTTTTCTATATCTATGGCTCATTTTCGAAGATGCTTGGTCTTCCTGTCCAATATGAAAGGCAGCTTCTTGCTCCACCTGAATCACATTCCAATCAATGACATGATTAGCATCAGGTATATACTTTTTGAGCAATGATACATGGAATACATTATGAATACACATTGATGTAGGCAAGGTAAGCATGTATGCTACAAGCCCAATCCTCTCTAGGATTTGAAACAACCCATAATAACGAGCTTCCAACTTTGAAAAATTTCCCAACTTTAGGTAAATTTTGTTGGATTTTAATTTCAAGAACACATGGTCACCCACTTTAAATTCCATGCGAGTTCTACCCTTATCATCATAGATTTTCTTTCTGTCTTGTGCAACCTTTAAATTCTTTTTTATTTTCAACATTTTCTCTTCCATTTCCCTGAGTAATTCTATCCCAACCACTGCTCTATGTGTTGGGTTGTCCCATCTTACCGGTGTGTTGCACCTTCTTCCATAAAGTGCCTCAAATGGGCTCATCTTTAGAGATGCTTGGTACCCATTGTTATAAGCAAACTCTACTAAGTGTAGGTAGTCTTCCCATTTTGATGGTTTATCCATCACATACATCCTCAACATATCCCCAATCACTTGATTCTCTCTCTCTATCTTTCCATCTGATTCTAGATGATAAGTTATGCTAAAATTCAAATTTGTTCCAAATCCATTAAATAATCCTTTCCAAAAATTTGATGTAAATTTTGGATCTCTGTCAAACACAATTATCTTGGGTATACCATGTAGTTGAGAAATTTCTCTCATATAAATATCAAAAAATTTTGTTTCCTTGTGAGTGAGCTTTACTGGAATAAAATGGGCAACTTTAGTAAGCTTATCCACCACTACCATGATAGAATCATGTTGCTTGTTTGTTCTGGGCAGTTTGGTGATGAAATCCATTGTTACAACTTCCCATTTCCACTCAGTAATGGGTAATGGATGTAGGAAACCTCAAATATTATGTCTTTCAAATATGATTGGTACATGCTAATGGTTGTATCATGCAACTCAGGAACCCTTCTTCTAAGTGCATCAACCACCTTTTTATATTTCCCTTTGATATGCTTTATATCAATGTCATATTCACTAAGACATTCTAACCACATGCTTTGCCTGGAAATTATATTTGGATATCCAATTAAATATTTCATACCATTATGGTTTGTCCTCAACTCGAACCTTTTCCCCATGTGGTAGTGCCTCCACATCTTCAAGGCATGCACTATAGCTACCAACTCCAAATCATGAGTAACATAGTGCCTTTCATACTCCTTCAACTTCCTTGATTCATAGCATACAACATACCCATTTTGAATGAGGACTCCGCCAATCCCTTATTTACATTCATCGGTGCATATAATGAAGTCTTCATTTGGATAAAAAATCCTTAGTATTGGAGCAATTGTTAATAATTGCTTCAAGTGTTGGAAACTCTTTTCACAATCCAATGTCCATTGAAACTTCACTCCCTTCTTTTGCAAGGAAGTGATCGGGTGTGAAAAATTTGAGAATCCTTCAATAAATATCCTATAGTAGCTTGTAAGGCCCATGAATGATCTGATCTCTGTCACATTCTTTGGTGTTGACCATCCTCTAGTGGCCTCAATATTTTCAAGATCCACTATTATCCCTTTCTCTGAAATGATATGTCCCAAATAATGAATCTTCTTCTGATAAAATGAGCACTTGCTCAATTTGGAATACAATTGATGCTCCTTTAATACCTGTAACTCCATCCTCAAGTGTTTTTCATGCTCTTCCTCTGAATTATAATATATAAGAATTTCATCTAAAAATACAATGACAAACTTATCTAAGTATTCACTGAAAATACCATTCATTCAACACATGAAGAAAACTGGTGCATTTGATAACCCAAATGGCACCACCATGAACTCATAATGTCCATACCTTGTTCTAAAAGAAGTATTGTTTATTCCTTCTTCTTTAATTCTTACTTGACGATATCCTAACCCGAGATCAATCTTGGAGAATATTTTTGCTTCTTTCAACTAATCAAAGAGGTCACCGAGCCTTGGCAAATGATACTTATTCTTCACAGTTACTATGTTCAATTGCATGAAGTCAATGCAAAGTCTCAATGTTCCATCCTTTTTCTTCACAAATAATATTGGGGCACCCCAAGGTGACACATTTGTTCATATATACCCCTTCTTCAGAAGTTCTTCAAGTTGCATTTGCAATTCCTTCAATTCTGGTGTACTCATACTATAAGGGGTCCTGGATACTGGAGTTTCTCTAGGCATCAGATTGATGGAGAAATAAATGTCTCTTTTAGGGGGTAATCCTAGTATTTATTTAAATACATCTTCAAACTCTTTTAGGACTGCATAATCTTCAATATTTGACACCTTATCTTTAGGTGTCTCTTCCATATGTTCTGCAAATATTTGACACTCTTTTCTGTAACTTTTCCTCAGTTGCAATGCTGAAATTTCTCTGACGATTACTAGCTTGGGAATTCCCTATACTATCATTAGGTTCCCTTCCTCATCCAAGCAAGTAAATGTCTTATTATAACAATCTAGGATAGCATGGTCTTGGTCCAACCAATCCATACCAATTAGATAGTCATAGGAACCTAAATGTATGATGTTCAAATATTCCCTGGTGCTTAGTCCATTCATGTCCATTGGACATGCCTTAACCATTTCATTATTTTTTCTTTTAGCTCCGGTATCCAGTTGCACAAACCAAGATTTTCCAAGCTTTCTTCTTGGCAAATGCAATCTTTCCACCATCTTAGGATCTATATAACTATGACTAGTTCCTGAATCAATTAAAATATAAATGGTTTGGTTGTTGATATTACCTTTCACTTCAATCATATGTGACTAAAACTCAACTTGCTTGTTGTATAGGGATGCATAGTTCCTAGCTACATTTTTGCTCGTATCCTCCACTATATTAACTTGTTGTACATTGTGAACAGTCCTCACATTTTCACCTCTGTGAGGACAATCCCTATACATATAATTTCCCCCACAACCCCAACATTTAATAGGTGGATTCCTTGGTCCTTTCTCCCCTATTTCAATCATTTTGGGTTCTCTAGAAGATGGTTGTCCCTGAGGATTATTTCTAAAGAATGGTGGCTCAGTCCCCTTTTTCCTCTATTCCATCTTGTTTTTCTTCTTGTCTTCCCAATATTTTTGGAAAATTGGCCTTCCTTTATATTGATCATAAAGGCATTTATCTCACTTTATGATCTCCTCCAATGTTTTGGGATCATCATATTGTATCTTGTCACTGATAAATGATGTCAACCCACTCAAACACTTATGAACCTTAACTATCTATTCCTTGATGAAAGAAACATACTTTAGTAGTTCTAAAAACCTTTTTTAATATTCATGTATGGTCATACTCCCAAGCTTGAGTTCAAATAATTCTTTCATTTTATTGTCATAGTATCTCTTAGTCAAGTATTTATTTTGAAAATACCTCTTGAATTCCCTCCAAGTAACATTTTTCTCATCAATGTGTTGCACCTGCACAAATTTGTCCCACCACATGGATGCATTTTCCTTGAGATGATAGATGGAAATTCTTCCTTATGTGTGTGAAGAGTAATTATGCAATTGAAAATACTTCCTCATGCCTAGCAACCATGTCTCTGCATCTTCATCCTTCTTGTGCTCACCATCAAATGTAGGAGGCTTGATTTTTTTCATTTCTCCTTGTATCTCATCTACCCCATACCTCCTCTTATGTTTCCTGATAGAGGATGGACTTGAACTACTATGTGCTCTCCTAGTGAAATGCCTTGGGGAGTTATGGTGATGTGTGCCAATATTTCTTGTTCTTATCCTCTCATCATGAGAATTTTCCCTTCCTGATTTGCTTGAGTCATTCTCCTTATCCATCTTCTTTTCTATTCTTCCCAAGATATGAATTAACTTTATTTTGAAGTCCTCCTGCTACTCCTTAGCTTTCATAAGCCTCTCATTATCATATTTATAACTTTGGACATTCTTTTGTAAACTTTTAATGGTCTCCACCAAGTTCATGTTTTCTTCCTTTCCTTATCCATGTCCATTTGAGTTTGTACCTTCATTACCCATATTGACATACATCCCTCTGATCTTATCTTCTTGGATGTAAGCCCCCTGTGTATATTCCATGATTTTGAACTATGTGTTGATCTTGTTCTAATATAATTGTTTTTAACTCTACAAAATGTCCAACCAACAAAACTTGTTCGGCTAATTTCTTTAATAATTCATGAAATTATGTACAATTATGGTTCAATAATGCATCATAATTCTTTCCTCTGATTTCCTGAAAAAATTAACTTCCCAGATCAATTTTCTGGGTGAATATTTATATTCTAATGTCTAATACCTTTCCAACGCTTGCTTCCATGCTCAATTTTGAGCCTTGAGCATAAAGTTATGGTTATTTGAAAATTGTCTATTAATTCTTCCCAAGATTTTTGCATCGATTCTATACTCTTTCTGTGAGGGAAATCCGTGTACAAGTGTTCTTATTCTAGAGATAAATTAGCTCTCAGACCCATGATAGATCCTCTCATAATGTACATAGGCCCTTTTTACTTCTTTATGCAAGTCTAACAAAACCCGCGGGCGCTTTACTCTAAGTCCCTTTCACCTAGAATCAAAACCATAAGCGTTAGCCCCTTTTCTTCAGTGGAAATATCAAGTGACCATGGGATAGAACCAAGAACTCAACTAAAAGGCACTATCCAGAGCTTGTTGGACATATTTTCATTCATGTTTTGTCATTGATGTCAACAATCATAATAAGCAGAGCAATAAGGTTAATCTCAGGAATAAAAAGTATACTAAGAATCGACAAAAGAACATCACCTTAAGGATGAAGCAATTCATGATTATTATTGATCACAATAGGATCAATAATGTTCCTATGATAAAATCTCAGGAGGGTTAGAAAATGCAGAGATCAAAGATCAGAAGGAAAAGCGTAAGATCAGGGTGAGAAGCCTCAACAACCGTCTGATCAAGAAATTAACTGTTGGATCATCTTAAAGTGGAAGGATAGGATAAGTGGGGCTAAAGGGTTGAGAATTTTATTATTCGAATACTCATCATCCATCAGATCAAACCTGAATTCCCGTCAACTGTCGGATCATTTTCAAGTGGAAGGATAGGATAAGCGAGCTAATATCTGAGATCTCATTTATGCGAATTTCTAATAGTCGTTGGATCATTCTAAGTGGAAGGACAGGATAAGCTATAAGAGCAGCATTGTAGAAAGATTGAGTCATTGATCCCAATATCGTAATCGGACGAACATATTTTACTTCGGTTCTAAAGTTACGAGGAGGTTACACTTTGGGGAATCTCACTTCGAAAGAATTGGAAACATGAAAAGTCGAAATCCCCGAAGTCCCGAAATCTGAAATGAATAAGGACCATCGAATTTGGAGGATATACGATGATCGTTGGATCAGGATTGTTGGTCATCATATCACCTCAGTAAGGACACATGGCAGATCTATGTCAACAGACCACGCCAGCAAGGACACGTGGCATAGTTAGAGAATGACAAATGTCAAGTTGAAATTAGTATTTCAGGTATGTGCGAATCACGAATCTGAGAGACACGTGGCAGCTACTCGGCTCATGACACGTGATCCAATGATGTAAGCAAGTTATGTCACTCCAGGATGTTTCACCACTGGCAAATAACAAAAGCTATGAAGTCCCGAAGGACGAAATCCTTATGTAGATATGGTTTGTCCGATCTAAAGAAAAAATTCGAGAGTGTTCTCATCTGTCGATCTACTATAGTGGAAGGATAGTGTAAGTGGAAATGTTAACCAAAAGTAAGCAATCTCCATTATATTATGACTTACCATAGCAGGTGATCACTCTGGAGGAAAATGGAGCGACATCTATTCGAAACTTCCGAAGTCCCGAATGTCGAAATCCGCAAGTGGACATGGGTTGTCCGATCTATAGAATACTTCAACTACATTCTCAACCATTGATTAAAACACAGTGGAAGGATAGCATAAGTATAAATAGATGAATTTGCTAAGTAATTTGTGGCCATCCATCTCAATTCTTGAATAAGACCCAACTATTGGATTAAGCCTTGTAAGAATCAAATCTGATGATTGATCAGTTTCCACAAAATAAACGTAAACTGTCCGATCTGTTCGAGAAATTTGTTTCGAAGGTTTGAAAATTTGAAATCTCAAAGTTTCGAAGGGAAAAGTCCCAACAATCGTCCATCTCATCAGGGAGATTGAATCATGACCATTGAATTGATAAACACTCAAGCACTCGTCTCACCTAGTGTTTGGTCACCACCGTTGGTCATATGATATAAGATATATAAATGAAAATATACTAAGTCGCTGTGATTGGTAAGCCCATGGTTCTGTAATTCTCACTCACATGTAATGGTTTGAAGGAAGCACCTCCACAAAATTCAGTTTCTGTGAAAATAACATTGATTCAAGATCGAGTTTAAAGGATGAAATTGATCCATATCTGTGATCAATTTATGAAAATCCCTCATGATAAAAAATGCTAAAACAATGATTATGGTTAAGTTAAATGAAGAGGTGCAATGCTCCAAATAAAGGGACATAGTGTATAACAGTCACACCATTTTGAAGAATATATAAACGATAAAGAGTGGTGAGAAGAATGTGTCTCTATAGTCTAAATCAAAGAATATATTAAATCATATATGCAGTAAAGACTTGATACAAAAGTTGTCCAGATTCAGAAAATAAGGGTGGTTGGGTGGTGCAAGGGTAGGTTGGTTCCTTTAGAGGGAGTCGATCCCTCCTTGTTAGTTGTAGCTGACTAAACAGGGGGTTGTAGCCTCCTACCAGTTGGTGCTGGTGAACTATGGTGTGGGTGCATCCTGATTAGATGGTGCCAATCGAAAAGGCAGTAACATGTAACATATAACAAAATTTTTGCAGTTAATAGAAAAGAGTTTGTAGTTTTCCCAATTGGGTTCCACGATAAAACACGATGTTCAAATTTTGTTTGCATTAATAAAAAGAAAATTGTTAAAGTTGTTGTCACTGATTCAGTGCCCCCCCCCCTCTCTTAGTGACAAGATATGTTTCTTCAATTAGTATCAAAGAAGGTCTCTTCACAAAAGGTTTAAATCACTTGAAGAGGAATATACATCAGAATGGATCAACAGTTGAATATGTCATAAAAAATCCCTCTATTTAATGGTAAAGACTATGTCTTCTGGAGTATTAGAATGAAAATCTATCTAATGTCCATTGGACTAGAAGTATGGACATTAGTTGAAAAGGGATATGATGTTCCAAAATCCATGCCCATAGAAGCAGAATACATGAAAAAGTTTTGGGAACATTCAAAATCCTTAAACACACTACAAGTTGGACTAAGTAAGAAAATCCTTGCTAAATTACTAAACTGTAATAATGCAAAACAAATATGGGTTAAATTGGAAACTATAAATGTAGGAGATACCAAGATTAAGAGGGCCAAATCTAGACTCTCAAAGTAAAATATGAAGGCCTAAAAATGAAAGATGAGGAAAATATCTCTGATTATTTCGAAAGAGTTGATAATATTATTAATTCAATCAAGGGATTAGGAGTAGAATTATTAGACACTGAGCTAATTGAAAAAATTCTAAGAACACTACCTATTCTATACAATCCTAAAGTGTATGCTCTTGAAGATCGAGACAATCTAGATAAACTCACCATGGATGAATTGTATGGAATCCTCATAGCCTATGAGTTAAGATTAGTTCATGAGAATCACTCACAAGGAGAAGAAGCTTTCAAGGAACTCAAGAAAACAAAGAATCAGAAGCAAAAAATTCAATCCAACCATGATGAATAATCTGATGTGGAAGAAGCAAATTTCATTAGAAAACTTCAAAAAGTATCAGGGAAGTACAAACACAAGCTGCCTTTCAAATGTTTTAACTGTGGGAAGGTTGTCCATTTTGCATCCAAGTTTCCCTATCCCAAGGACGACCCTGAATATGAAGAAAACAAAATCAAACAGTACAAGAAAAAGGAAAACCCCAACTACAAGAAAAAGTTTTACAAAGGGAAAAAGAACTTTTACTCAAAAGAAGAAAACAACAATTCATGAGAGTCTAATGACAGTGATGATGATGGAGTCCTTTTTCTAGGTATTGAAGAGTATAATGATATAGAAGACATTAAACATGAGAAAGAGTCAGAAGATGAAGCAAAAGTTAATATGGAAGAAGAACTTCTCAGTGCCTTGGATGAATGAAGAAAATACAAAACTAGATATAGAAAACTAAAAAGTTTTTTAGTTGAACAAAACGAAAAACATGAACATAAATAAGAGGAGATGGAAAAACTCATGAGATACCTGAAAAATCAAATCTTAGAAGCAAATAGGATCGAATAAAGTCTAGAAAAGTCTCTTAAAGAAAAACAAATAACCTGCGAAGGAATGGAGGAAGAACTAGTTTACCTAAGAAAAGAACTGGATAGAAAACTCATTCAAACAAGATATGAGAATAGCTCTAAAATATTGGATAAGATTATTACCACACAAAGGGATTCAGGTAATAAAAATGGAATAGGTTATTCTCAAGAAAAAATCCAAGTCAACTCAAAATCTTATGCAGATGCTCTCCTCAGTACATTCAAGAAGAAAAACGAAGAGAAGACAAATAATGACCAGAACTCCAGAGGACTACCTCCAGCCATCAAGAAGGAAAACAAGACAATTCCAAAGAAGGTTTATCAAATAAGGTATCCTCGCATTTTCTTTGGTTATTTCTTTGCATGCTCTAATTTCGGACACAAAGCTATGAATTGTAGAGCATATAGAAGAAAAGATCTAAAGGTTAAGAACTATAACCTTAAAGATAAACAAGTAGTAAATCGATTTAAAAGAAGAAATTATAACTCCTTTGCACCTTTCCAAGAAGGGGACCTTGAATTCTTCAGATATCATAACTATGGACATAAGAAGGAATGTCTCCTTGCCTAAAGCTCAAGATAAAAAGGATCTTTGGTATGTTTGCAGTGGATGCTCAAAACATATGACAGGTAACAAGGACAAGTTTTTAGACTTAAAGAAAAAAAAAGGGTACATTTACATTTGGTGATAATGCTTCAAGTAACATACTTGGGAAAGGCACTGTGAGTTTGGGAAAAGACAAAGCCAGAAATGTGCTACTTGTAGAAAAACTGAAGCCTAGTTTATTAAGTGTCAGCCAAACCTGTAATCAAGGGCATTTATGCATCTTTTATTCCCAAAAATGTGAGATTAGGAGAGAAGACATAGGAAAATTAGTTGGTACTTCTCCTAGAACTCCTGAAAATGTATATATACTAGATGAAAAATTGAATGAGGAGTGTCATATAAATTTACTAAGTTAAAGTTGGCTATGGAATAAAAGGTTGGGGCATACTAACTTTGGCAATCTAGTGAAAGTCAACAATCTTGGTGTAGTAAGAAACTTGCCAAAGATCATAAATCCCTCAAATGCTATGTGTAGACACTGTCAACTAAGGAAGCAAACTAGATTAAGGTTCAAGGCAAAAGAATACTCAACCTCAAAGCCTTTAGAGCTTGTTCACACTGACCTATGTGGACCTACAAGGAACAATATTTTGCAAGGAGAGTCTTACTTTATGTTGTTCATTGATGATTTTACTAGAATGGGTTGGATATGTTTTCTCAAAGAAAAATCAAAAGCACTTAACAAATTCAACTCCTTTAAAACCCTTGTTGAAAATGAAAAGGAGACAAAGATCAAATGTCTTAGATTAGACGATGGTGGTGAGTTCACCTCAAATGAGTTTGATCTCTTCTATGAAACCCATGGAATAAAAGGACAATTCTCTGCTGCCATAACACCTTAGCAAAACGGGATTGCTGAGAGAAAGAATAGAACAATTTAGGAGGCTGCAAGGACTATGCTCAATGAAGAAAAATTGTTTGATGGATATTGGAGGGAAGCTGTAAGCACAACAGTATACATATTGAACATAGGTCAGATCAGGGTTAATAGTGATAAGACTCCTTATGAACTATGGTTTGGAAGAGCTCCATCGGTAAAATGATTCAAGGTCTTTGGAAGTAAATGCTACATCAAAAGGCTTGATGAGAATCTTAGAAAAATTGATGCCATATCTGATGAAGGTATTTTTCTTGGTTATGATTCTAACAAAAAGGCATACATATTCTACAATATTAGATCACATAAGATTTTTGAGAGTGCAGATGTCAAGGTGGATGACCTAAAAACTTTAAGGATCAAAAATCAAGAGACTATACTTGAAAGTGAAGATGAAGATGATGATGAGACAATTGGCACAAAAGTAGAAGAAGTAGAAGAGAATAAAGAAAGGGAAGATGATGATATGAATATGAGTGAATATGAAGAATATAGTCAATATGAAGAGATAAGAGAAGAATTCCCAAGAAGAGACACAAAGACACCCTCAAGAATTACTCAAAAGAATCATCCAGAGGAACTAATTATTGGAGATATGAATGATGGAATGTGTTGTTCCTGAGTCTGTACTTAAGGCTTAAAAGTACATTGTCAAGGCATCCAAAAGTATGTTAAAGATTTATACAAGGAATATGTTAACCCTCGGTGTAGGAAACTAATGAAGGTTTCTACATTCTCGTTGTCTAGCTTCCAACTGTTCCTGGGTAGTAATATCTTGTTCAATGGCTGCCCATGAACGTACCAATTCCTCCCGGGTGTTCGTAGTTTTAAGGATTGTGTCAAAAATATTTAAAGCGATATGTATTTGGTTAGATATCCCGGGTTGAATATTTGGTTGAGTTGCTGCAGGGACAGTCATTGAGGAACAGTACCAGTATGGAAATGATTTAACGGGAGATTTCAACGCTGTTTCAATTCAGTCAAAATAAGAGAAATTTTTGCATGAAGAACAAAATAGGAATGCAAACTGAAGGCCCTTTCCCGTAACTGTATTACTTTTTAGTAAAATCTGTGGAATGAGAGAAAAACATTTAGCTGTGAGTATCGTAAGGTTCCTATCAGTAGAAAACTCACACATACACAGAAGAAGAAATTGACATAGTGTAAATAAATATAAAATTCTATAAATGAAAATTGGTCTTACACCCGCTGATAGTTGGTGCAGAGGAAAGACAAGAAACAATTACAGAAAGATAAAATCCCTTCACTATAGTAGTGGTCGTACTAAGTTATAGTGATACACATCAATTATGTAGAGAAAAATGAAAAGAAACAAGAAAACATAACGAAACAAACTTGTAACACAGTCGTGACGGGATCGGGAATCTTCAAATTGTTTGTATTAACTTCTCGGATGCAAAATATCTATTACATCCATTACCAAAAAGTCCAGCCCTTGGTTCTTCTTTTGGTGATCTATTTATACAAATTTTCCCTTCCCTACTCCTATTTTCAAAAAAGTGCCAGCTTCCTGCCTTTACGCGATTCAGTGCATATTATACATCTGTCCATAAACTGGATACAAGTTGTGAAAGTTCCACTTGGCAGCTGTGAGGAGAGAAAACACTCCATCTCTTCTATTTTATTTTCAAAAAGGGCCAGGTGCTTGTCTTTGCATAGACTCAGTGCATATCGTACATCTGTCCATGAATTGGGATACAAGCTGTGACGGCTCTGTTTGAAAAATGGCTTCGATAAAATAACACTCTCGGGCTAATTGTGGAAGTTTATTCCCCATATGTGCATCAACAATATCAAGGGCCCCGAGTTGTGTGCTGGGTTGAATCAAATGTTCATCAATTTGAGCCATGTCTACCCTGTCCATCTTAGAGATCTCTGCCAAATTTCTCTCATTTTTCTCCTTCATGTCGAGGGAGATCCACTCTATATTCATCTGCCTTAGCGTCTCTGTGTCACCTCCACTCTCCATACCTAACAACTCACCATTTATGGCTTTGAAGGTTTCTTCTAGCGAATTCGTCACTTTTTGAGCCTGCTCCTTGCTTAAAGTAATATCATGTTCCCAATTTTTTAACAAAATATTACCCCTAGTTTGTTCGGCAATGGTGAGTCCGGGGGCCCCTACTAAAAATATGTTGTTGGTGGCTATCCCTGCTTCTTGGAAGATGATCCGAGCAGCTTCTGCGTTTCTTTCCTTGACAATCAGATTCTCAGAAATCTGATGCATTAACAGGAAATCTTCTCGAAACTCCCCTACTTTGTTTAGTAGACTCTATTGAGCAGAAGAGATCCTGATCTGAATGTCGATTGCTCGGGATTTAACAATCTTGATGTCGATAACCTTGCTTTCTGCGACCTCTAACTAAGCCTGTAACTATGTGATCGTATCCCTCTGCTGACCCGACTGCACCCGACCATCTCAGATCACTGAATTTGCTTGTTCCAGCTTGGTTTTGAGAACTTCGATTTCTTTCTTATCGGCCAATTGGGCCAACTCTATTGCTCCACTCGCTTGACTCTTAGTGTCTTCTGCAGCCGAAGCTACTCGAGCTTCAAGAGTATTGATTAGTCGATTCTTTCTCTTGAGCTGATTTTTCAACATCGCAACCGAGAATTGGTTCCCTGACGCATACGCTCCTAGTGTCCCTGCTATCTCTGTGGCGAATTCATCACTTTTCTTGTTTTTTCCATCTATCATTACTTTGAATTTTTTAACAATGGACTCTCCCTCTTGATAAAATTCCCGCTTTACTACAACTTTTCTCTTTCTTTCAAAAAAGAACTCATTAGGGGAGAGTTACTCTGCCCTTATAGGTCTTAGTTCTTCACCAAATATCCATCCCTCGCTGATGTCTCCCTATGCTGACTGCAAGGGTGTGACAGAGGTGATGGGTTGTCTGATCTGCTTCGCCGCCTTTCCTGGTGTGATGAGTGAGTCCTGTTCTTTCGGAGGATCGGAGGTCTTCGTCTCTGTCCCTGTCTCTGGATTCTGAGTTTCAGGTGGGTCGGTGTTTTTCACTTCCATCTCTGGATCATGTTCCTTGGTTGGGTCAGTAGTTCCTTCTTCTGTTTCAGGATTCTTTTCCTGCTCGGGACTCTTCTCCTGCCCGAGATTCTTTTCCTGCTCGGGACTCTTCTTCTGCTCGGGATTCTTCTCCTGCTCGGGATTCTTCTCCTGCTCCCCTTCCTGATGTTTTTCGGGGTTAGAAGTTTTCCCCTCAGAACTTTCAGCCTCCTTTTATTTATCCTTGTAAAGTCCTATACCTCCCAGCACCACGGGGAAACATCTTTTCCTATGTTCCTGAAATTTTAAAACAGAGGCCCTATCTTCGGGTGCTAGAGATATGATTCGAAATTGCACTTCCGAATAGGACCTCGCCCCTCGGAAAACATCATCCGAGGGCGAACACTCGTGTTCAAACCTCTTTAATCCACAATTCCCCAAATGGGTGCTTACAATTCTCTGCGGATCATGCTTTTTGTACTCAATAAAGACTAGGCTCAAGTCTTCTAAGGTTGCAGCTTCAGCCTTAGCATGTCCGAAATCTAATAAGGAACAGGAATTAAGCCGAACAGGGAAAAACAACCATACCTTCTTTGATGAAGCTTTGAGCTCTTTACTCACTCCACCAATTACTGTTTGTTGCGCAATCTCACGATAGGCCAGCTTGTCGGGGATGAACAACGGTAGCGCCAGAGGAGGGACAACAGCTTCAAAAACTCTAAAATAGGAGAATTCTTCTTCTATGTACCAGTCCGTGATACTGCTTAGATTCGCAGCAATGCCATCTGAGATGCGGGGTGGAAAAAGACCAAAAATGGCGATGTGCAGGGGCACCATCACCCAGTTGAAAATCTCATAAATAAACTTATTCACATTATTTTCCCACAGCTTGTCGTGGTACTCATGCACAGTTTTTTCTTGGGTTGGACTCCAAGCCCAATTCATCAAAGGAAAAGGTGTCATGGAGCATATTGCGTCCATGATATACGTGGACATGAAGAATCTGGATGGTCTC
>ML796172.1:462502-486140 GCA_009831015.1 Picea engelmannii
GCACAGTTTTTTCTTGGGTTGGACTCCAAGCCCAATTCATCAAAGGAAAAGGTGTCATGGAGCATATTGCGTCCATGATATACGTGGACATGAAGAATCTGGATGGTCTCCCGGCTGCTTTTTTCTCCCGGTACTCTGTGACTTTGTTGAACAAACTGTCGGAGAGAATCTTAGCCTAATTAAATGAGCAACCTTCCGCTACCCGAAAGATGAGAGGTACCCACTAGATGTAAAAATGCGCGGTATCCTCCCATTCGAAAAACCGACAAGTCATCATCACCGCATACATATACTATGGCTCCAATGAAGAAATTGAATACACACCCTTGTCATTCGCTCTGAATGTCGCAGAGCGTGAAACCCAATCTTTTATCAAACCAGGCATGGTTTTATCATATTCTTCGCACTCCTTCTTTTTGAATTCCTCCAGGAATTCATTGCCATATATATATATTCATAAGTCGCTGGGAGCTTATACATAGATTGGATATGTTCTGGTATGAAAGTCCCGACCGTGGTCCGTCGGTCATTCATGATGGTTCTGGTGGGAAGGTCGATGTGATCCAACGCCCATCGGATCATGTCATAGTATGGGAGCAACCGAGGTCTGGTTGCTACCAGGTGCATTCCCGAATGAACAATTGTCTTGTACTTAGTATTAAGGTCATCCTTTACAATATCATTGTCATCGTCATCTGAGTCTGAATAGTTTACCAACTCGGATTGCAGAATGTCTGAAATAAACGACCAGGTGGGTACTGAGCCGCCAGTCCGAGGTGAAGTATCTGAGACGTTTTCCGGACCCTGCGCTGCAACCTCGACATTTGCTTTCGCTTCTCTTCTTAGGGCCATGGCTGACGCTTTCTTTTTTGCTCTTCTGCAATAGACCTGTGTATACATGCGGAAATGAGTTCCCTTGGAGCAAGGTGAGCTCTGTGCGCTTATGAGAAATGTTTAAAAAGAATGAAACTCTCGTATATATTTGAAAACTCTGTACCTTTTGAAATAAGTCTGTCAAATCGCAAATAAAAGAAAATTTAATGTATAAATCTGATCTTATTTACTTGTAGATTTACCCTAATTCTTCATTAATGTCATCAATGTTCGGCGGCTTGACAGACAATCGGGTTATGGAGAGAAAGTAAATTCCTCATGAAGTGTGCCAACCTCGATACGTGGGACGTATCTCGCTTAATTTCATTTTTTCTAAAATTTCAAATCTTAACGACTTCAAGAATTTTCTCGTCTTTCACTGTATCGTGAATTTTCTTTTCAGATTTTGACTCTTCAACTCGTGAGGTTGCGAGTGCCGATTTTTCCTTAATTAATAATAACCGTGATTTGGCGCATTCTTAATTATATAACTAACCTGATCGTCATATCACGACTCGGGAATTCGAAGACAAACTTTTGGGAGAATGATATGCCGAGTTGCGACATCGCGATGTGGCGATAATTAAGACTCGAATTAAGAGAAGGAAATCTTAGATTAGGCTATTAATTAATCTTGCTATAATCATCTCGCAACCTCGTGAGTCAGAGTTTTAGGCACCTTATCTTTATGACAGAAAGTACCGAGTGGCGAAGCGCCGAGAACTAAATTTAACCATGGTTAATTTTTTAATCTTTAACTTCTGACCAAGGTTAATACAGGGTTATCGTGTTCTCGACTATCGGGGCTATAAGAACAAAAACTTGGGTTTGACGCATGCTGAGGCGCGAAACACCGACAACATCTAATCATGGGTTAAAGGTTTTACCCTAGTTAATGCCTTGGGGGAAAATTAAAATCGAGTTCGCAGTTTCGCGACTTGGGACTTGTGAATTCAAAAATTAAAGTGTCTGACTTGCGAGACCCCGAAACAAAACAAAAGAGCGAACATATTTGTGAGAATGGTTCTATTTTGAAAGCGGGAAAAGCATTTCTGTTTAGGCGACAAGATTTCCAGAGTTTTAATATTTCGGAAGGAGAAGAAAAGCAACTTTAGATCTCAAGTATCAAAAAATGAAAATTGCGTGAGGTGAAAAACAAGGGCGGCTCCAACATAGGCTCCAACTAGGGATCCCGCTTCCCTGTGAGGCGGGAAGAATAGTAGACCAGGTGCCAAAATTGGGCAAATGGAGTCATAGGCTAATATCAACAGAAAAATCAAGGAAAAAGATAGAAGGGGAGGGAAATTTCGCTTGGAACCCCATAAATTTTTTCGAAATCAAGTACTCTTTCTAAACACAGCTGAAGTCACTTTAGCAATTTTCCCTCTCTCGTTACTAAGTTTGGGGAATGCTTTAAGACATTCGTAACACTGCTAGGATATTCAACAGGTCTTGTGATTCTTAGCTTGCATCAAAAGAATGATATTATTTAATCTAAAATAGGGAAGTCCCGTCGGAATTTGGGGAAATGATTAGGTTTTCAGAAAGCGTTGATCACCAGAGTAGATTGATGTTTACGTATAACAGCCTTACAAATCTCTCAGACATTGCTTCACTTCCAGCGAGCCTGTTCAGTACCCCAGTGAAGTTGTCTGACCCTTTTTCACTGAATTTCTTTTCACCACTTCGGAAAATATTTATGCGTTTAAACGCTAAGACGAGGGAAATCATTTCTGAATTTCCTTTCATCGTCTTAATGGACTAGGTGGGGGCAATCATTTATGAATTTCCTTTCACCACCTATCTCAGTATTTACTTTTAAAACACGAAGATGGGAGCAATCAGTTTATATCAGGGCTGAGATCTATGTAATATTTTTTATCAGAGGTCTGTCAACTTATTTTGATTACTTGGTATCAACCTTCCTTTGACCCTCACAAGACCTTTAGTTCTTAAGGAGACAGGGGAGAATAATAAAAACTTTAAGGGACATCTTGTTCAAGAAAGCTTTGATTTTTTCGATGCTGTTGAAAAACCTAGGAAAGTTAGGATCACTATAAACATTCCTTAACTTAGCAGAAGATCAAGTAGTTGTGAGGACCAGCTTTCTTATTAAGATCTGTTCCGAAATCCCCGAGGTTTAAAATGAAAAACTTTTACTCCTTTGCAAAAACTCGGGAAGATAGTGACCTGTTAAAGTTAGGCTCCAAATACAAACAGAAAACAAGGTAGCAATTCAATGGCTTAATATACAAAAGGTGACAACAGTTCGGGACTGGTTTTCGGATGTATTTAGGAACAAAATTTATGACTGACTGTTTTTGGATTTTAATATATTCACTCAAATTATTTGTTTTGAGGATTATGAAGTAAAAAATAATCCCATTATCTACTTTTTATATTTCAATTTGAACAATATTACCTTAGATTTCTAAAACAACCTTTCATGACCAAAGTATTGAAGAAACTTACCTCTGTCTTTTCTTTTCAATTTCTTTGTGGGCTACGAATTATCTTATGTATCACCTATTTTATGTCGTCCTATTTCCCACACCGATCTGCACCTTATTTCTTCATCTAGTTTCATCTGCACCTAGAATCCTGCAAAAACAAATACGAATTTGATTTAAAATGCGTTGAGAATTTAGGAAGGAAAACCAAAAATTGAAAATAAAAGCTTGAGCAAAAACATAAATATGTACAAAAACTCATAATAAAATTTATTTATTTATAATTATATATATACAATTTCTTATTTTTCATTTTATTTTATTTCCTTTTTCATCCAACAACTGTCAAGTCATGTAGTGCTTTAGATATCACCCGTTGATAGGGGCGCTGAGAACTTCACCATCAATATTTTCCAGGAGAAAGGAATTTTTTCCTTTTGGAGCCGAGACCCTGAATGGTCCATACCAAAGGTGGTCAAATTTGCCATGATTCACGGCTTCTTCCTTTCTCGCATCCCATCTTAACACCAAGTTGCCTGGGAGGAAATCTCTGTCCTTTGCCTTGAGATCGAACAATGCTTTCATATCATCCTGGTATTTCTGCATTTTCTCATCAACCCCCACTCTGAGTTGTTGAACCTCAATCAGCTGGTTAATTCTCATGGTTACATGATTGGGCTCTTCGTTCTGATCCTGCCATAATTTCATCACTGGCAGCGCTAAGTTTATTGGCAGAACCGCCTCGGTCCCATAGACCATCTGAAATGGAAAAATGCCGATAGATCTTTTAGTGCTGATGCGGTTTGCCCATAACGCGTTCTTCAAATGTACATGCCAGGACTTCTTGTTTTCGTTCAGTACCTTTTTTATTACGTTTACCAGGCTCTTATTTGATGACTCAGCCAGCCCATTTCCCTGAGGGTAATAAGTAGTAGAATGGCCGAGAACGATACTGTACTTCTGGCAGAAGTCGATCATAGCCATGGACTTGAAAGCCTGGGCGTTGTCGGTAACAATTTTTCGGGGACACCTGAATCTTGACAAGATGTTATCTTCCAAGAAGTCGATCACCACCGAGTTTGTTGCTCTTTTAGTTGGAATTGCTTCCACCCACTTTGTAAAATAATCCGTGGATGTTAAGATCCACTTATGCTGAGCACTGGAATGGGGATTGATTTCCCCTATGAAGTCTAATCCCCATTGTTGGAACGGGGCTTCAGTTTTGACTGGAACGAGTGGTAATGCAAGAAGTTTCTGTTTACCAGTGAATATTTGACACGAGTAACAGGCACGTACTTTGGCATTGACGTCCGAAAATAGTTTCAGCCAATAGTATATGGCCCTCAAGATTTTATAGGCTGTGGCTCTCCATGCATGGTTTCCTCCACAGATTCCTTCATGAAATTATTCTATGACCTGTGGAGTTTCTGACTCAACCAGACAGACCAGTAAGAACCCGAGCGGATCCTTCCATTATAGTTGA
Source organism: Picea engelmannii (assembly GCA_009831015.1). Classification (NCBI taxonomy): domain Eukaryota; kingdom Viridiplantae; phylum Streptophyta; class Pinopsida; order Pinales; family Pinaceae; genus Picea; species Picea engelmannii. Next base: position 467,309 of record ML796172.1, read on the forward strand.
TTTTCAGAGATGCAATATTTTACAGCGTGGAGTTTTAAGGTCCTGTATTTGGCTGGTGTTAGTCCATCTGGACATTTCAGGTTTGAAAAATAAAAAACTATATCTTTATACCAGTCTGACGTCATGAATTTTTCTTCAACCTCGCTTGGACATGTTTGGTCATCCGGCTCTTGCAAACGTGTGTCTCTGTCTTCCCCCTGTAGGCAATTGATGTCAAGAACTCTAAGGTTTGACTCAACAAAGAGTTTGGCCAAACCCTTTCCCTTTATCAATTTAGTAGGCTTGATTTCCAGGTCAAATTCTTGTATCTTAGCGAGCCATCGCCCTCATTTTCCATCACTGTCGGGTTGTACCAATATATCCTTCACAACAATAGTTGGTACATACGCGATAATTTTTGAATGTAGAACGTAAGTTCTGAATGCTTTTAGCGCTTTCACCATTGCGTATGCTTGTTTTTCTATTATATCATATTTTAGTTCGGCGTCCCTGAGGCTCTTGCTAAAAAATGCGATCGGGTGTTCAAAGCCTTCATCATCTTTTTGCAGCAACACCGCAGTGATAGTATGTTGAGAAGCGAATGAGAAGATGAGGAAATCTTTCAAGTAATCTGGTCTTGTTAACACAGGTGCCTCGCTAATGACTTTTTTAATATGATCGAACGACGCTTTAGCCTCGGTCATCCAATTTACTCTGCTATCTTTCTTCAGCATTCCTGTGATCAATTTGACAATCTCAGCAAAATTTGGTATAAACCTTCGTAAAAAATTTATTGTACCTAAGAAAGATTGAATTTCTTTAATGTTTCTAGGAATACTGATAATTTGTATCACTTCAACCCTCTTAGGATCAATCTTGATCCCATCTTTAAATATGATATGCCCCAGAAGCTTACCTTCCTGCATAGCGAAATGTGATTTCTTTGGGTTCAAAGATAGACCATACTTGCGGCATTTTTCGAAAGTCTGTTTTAAATGGATCAAATGTTCTTCATTGGTTTTAGAAAAAACCATCAAATCGTCGAGGTAGATTACTACGAACTTATCTCTTTCTCCAACGAAAGCGATATCCATGGCGTGCTGGAAGGTAGCCCCTGCATTCATTAAACCAAAAGGCATTTTATCATACATGAATGTACCCCATGGTGTGGTGAAAGCGGTTTTTTCTCTGTCTTGCTCGTTCATGGCGATTTGGTTGTACCTAGAAAACCCATCTATCATAGACATTCGATTGGCTCCAACTACCCTTTCCAGGACGTGATCCATTTTAGGAAGTGGATAATTATCTTTAAGAGAGGACCTGTTCAAATTCCGGAAATCTACACACAGTCTGATTTCTCCGTTCTTTTTTCTGTCAGGGACCAAATTTGCCACCTAGTATGAGTATCTTAGAGGTACAATTATCTTCACATCTAAGAGCTTCTTAACTTCCTTTTCAATAACAGGAAACAAAATGGGGTTAAACTGCCTGAGCTTCTGTCTAAAAGGTTTAAATCTGGACTTCAAAGGTATCTTGTGCTCAATTATAGAAGTATCATATGTTCGAAGCTCATCATAGGACCAGGCGAAAACATCTTTATACTGTTTGAGTAAGTCTCTATACTGGTCTTTTACCTTGGGGGGGAGGAATTTAGATATTTTAATGATTTTGGCTTCTTTTCCAGTTCCTATGTCGCAATCCTCCACTTCTTCTGGTTGGGGCTACAAAGTGGATTTCACAGGTATGTCGTTCCGATCGAAGAGTCTTTCCAAAGGAATTAAGCCTTTTGGGATTTGGTTATTTTTGAGGACCAACATGCGATGATCCGCTATTTTTTCGTGGAAGGTTACAGGATCTTCATCTTCTTGCAAAATCCACATTGGGTCGTTTTGGTTTTCTTGATCTGGATGGGTTTCAGAGAACTCGCCTATTGCTATAAGAAATTTCTGAATTTGTTCGTCATCTTCAAAAACCTGCCAGTGTCGGACATTGTCTAGTATAGAGGGTTTATATATGATTTCAATATGATATTTCAGTTTAACATTTGTGGGAGGGGAAAAGGTCGAGGCTGCCTTAGCCAATGCGTCAGCATGTAGATTCTCTGTGCGAGGAATAAAATGAACTTTTATAGATGAGAAAAAATTTTCCATTAAATCCCAGGCGCAATTTCTGTATGTTCTCAATCTGGGATGTTTGGCTAGGTATTGTTGGTTTACTTGTTTTACTATCAATTCGGCGTCACCGTAAACCTCCAAGTTTTTTATGTTTAACTTCTTTGCAGCCTCTAAACCTAAGACTAATTCTTCATACTCGCATACGTTGTTGGTGTAATCTATGTCCCACTGTAAGCGATATGAGAAAGGAACGGTAAAATTACCTTCAGGTGCTATCAAAAGTATGCCAGCACCAACTCCTTCAGAAGATGAAGCGCCATCAAAGTACATTTTCCAGATACCATTTCTACATAGTTCTTCAGTCAAGGGGCTAAGCTCTTCCTGCTTCATATCAAGTTCTTTTGGACGCCCAACTAAACCATCATCAAAAGATAATATGCAATTCCCCAGATCTTGGTTTGCAACGTAAATGGGGAAGTTATTTGGATTCAAAGGATCACTAACGGTATATGCTAATCTTGTTTCTCGGTACAAATGGGTAAACTGACCACCGAAAATTGGGATTGTGGCGTATGACATGTCCAATTGTAGAGAACCCCCCAACTTGGCTCCCCATGATCTGGATAATAACATACCATATTTGGGGGGAATATCTGCAATAACCACATCCATCAGGATAATCTTGACCGGTACCTGATCTAGGGTAACTACTAGATCTTTTATCATTCCCATACATTTAACCTTTCTTGAATCAAACGAGTATAGGTCTCCATAGGGTCTAGTGATCTGGAGCCCCAACCTCTCCATTATAGTTTTGGGCATAACATTATGTGAAGCCCCAGAGTCTAACATGTAGTTATGCAATAACTGGTCATGTATATTCAGGGTGATATAGAAAGGAGCAACATTGTCTTTAAATCCCTCAAAATGAGGACAAAAGGTGATGTTAGGTCTGTCATATTCTAGGTTGATAACGTCAGAGTGACTTTCTGGCTCATAAACACCCATCACTTTGGCAATTTGCTTCCGATAAGTGGGGTTTTTTGCTAATTCTACCAAAGGAATCAGTATCTTAATTTTATTTAATTCGTTTTCAAAATTGTAAGATGTATTGGCCTTGTCCGTTTCTTTGGTTAAAACCTCCGAGCTTTTTTCTTCCGACTTGTTTGTCTGGATCGCTTTATCACTCGTGACCTTAGTCGCAGATGTAACTTTATCTATCGGGTTTGTTTCCTTTGTTTGGGTTTCAGCTCTTTTCACCTCAAACTCTTGAGTCTTTGCTACCTTGACTTTATTGCTGGGTAACAATGTCTCTTCCAAAGGAGGTTCATGAGATTGACCCCTTGGCAGGATTTTCTTAGGTTGTTCAGTTGAGGCGGGCTTTGTTTTTATCTCATATTGTATCTGGGTTGAAAATCAACCGCTATCATTTCTGTTTCTGGTTGAGATACGCAGAGGTTAGTATGATCACCTTCTTCTTCTTCATTAGATGGTTGAGGAGTATTTAAGGATTTATCATAGTCTTCCCTAGTCAGAAATGGCTACGAACACTCATCACCGAAACATGCAACTTCATCTTCTGAATCTCCCAAATCTTGGAGGTCGCTTGCTCCTATAAAATTTTCGTTTTTTAGTGGAGCTTGTATTTTTTGATCTTCATTCTTTATTTGCCTCTGTTGATTTTGGGGATTTGGGTTTCTCCTGAAGTTTCTTTTGTTAGAAGAATCAGCTTTGGCATGATCCAACTCCATCCTAGAGATTTTGTTAGAAAGATCTTTAATTATTCGGGCCATATCATCCACTCTGTCGTCAGTGTATCTATTTGACCCGGAAGGACCTGTTGGTTCCTTATAGCGTCTATTATCACAGTTGACTATTTCTACTTTAGCCTTCAACTTACCTGAATCCATCATATTAGATTCTATTTTGACAGCATCGTCTTGCATTCTATTTAAGGTAGCTCCTCTCCTTTCTCACAAAAGCAATGCAAAATCAGGTTCGAAAGCTCCCGCAAAGGTTACTTTGGCTGAGGGTTCGAAAGGTTTAACAGCGGCTGGAATTTTATTATACAGTTTGTTAAATCTCAAAATAAATTCCATAACTGTTTCTGAGTTCTTTTTCTTTAGAGACCCAAAATCAGTAAGGTACTATAAGTGATCCTTTCACTCTCCCCATTGTCTGAGGAAAGCGTCTTCCAAGGCGTTATATGTCCGAATAGACGCTACAGGAAAACTCCGAAACCAAGTTCGGACCTGTCCTTCGAAGGTTTGGACAAGTAGTCTCGAATAGACATCTTCGTGCTCAATACCGCATATGTCTATGAACTGGTCAAAGAAGTTTATATGCTCGGCTGCGGTAAGATCTCCCTCCCTAGTGAACTTAGGAAGATTTTTGATGTAGTTGTCAGGTAAATCATGGAGGGGAACGGGTAAAACCAGGGGAGCGTATCTCACTGCTACTTTTGCAAATAATCCAGGAGGAGGGACATTCAGATGTCCTCCACCTCCTCCTCCGATGCCTGCCATCAAATTGGGAGTAGGAAATGAGGGTGTAACACACTTTTTTGAATCAGGCGAAACTAGGAAGTTCTGCTGAAGAAAGGTTGGTATGTCAAATGATAACGATCTTTCTAAAGGACCTTTTCCCTTGTTTATAGATGGGAAGGTATGATGTGTCTCACTCCTAAATTCCGAGTAGTTTGTTTCCAGATATTTGGTATCAGACAGAGGGCTGCAGGAAGTAGGAGGTTCTGAAGGGCATTTAGTCTTTAAAAGTGGGTTCTTGAGTTTTTTGACTGAAGTGGTTGCCTCAAACGAGCCTCTCGCTTTTAAAAAAATTTCAGGATTATTAACAGGCGTAATCGGCTTGCCATCCAGGTTCTGTCTGGTATGCCTTCTACCAGACGCCAGTTTGTGTATCAGTGGAGTCGCCAAGTGAAAGATTTTTTAAAAAGCCTTAAACTGCGTGCACTCTATGTTCACTATCAAAGAGTAACACTATCAACGAAATAATTTGTCGTTTTCCCAGGGAAAAGATTTCGTAACTTCGGTCCTCGGCAACGGCGCCAGAAAGATATTGTTCCTGAGTCTGTACTTAAGGCTTAAAAGTACAGTGTCAAGGCATCCAAAAGTATGTTAAAGATTTATACAAGGAATATGTTAACCCTCGGTGTAGGAAACTAAAAAAGGTTTCTACGTTCTCGCTGTCTAGCTTCCAACTGTTCCTACGTAGTAATATCTTGTTCAATGGCTGCCCATAAACATTCCAATTCCTCCCGGGTGTTCGTAGTTTTAAGGATTGTGTCAAAAAGATTTAAAGTGATATGTATTTGGTTAGATAGCCCGAGTTGAATATTTGGTTGAGTTGCTGCGGGGACAGTCATTGAAGAACAATACCAGTATGGAAATGATTTAACGGGAGATTTCAACGCTGTTTCAATTCAGTCGAACTAAGAGAAATTTTTGCATGAAGAACAAAATAGGAATACAAACTAAAGGCCCTTTCCCATAACTGTATTAATTTTTAGTAAAATATGTGGAATGAGAGAAAAACATTTAGCTGTGAGTATCGTAAGGTTCCTATCAGTAGAAAACTCACAGATACACAGAAGAAGAAATTGACATAGAAATAATTGACATAGTGTAAATAAATATAAAATTCTATAAATGCAAATTGGTCTTACACCCGCTGATAGCTCGTGCAGAGGAAAGACAAGAAATAATTACAGAACGATAAAATCCCTTCACTATAGTAGTGGTCGTACTAAGTTATAGTGATACACATCAATTATGTAGAGCAAAATGAAAAGAAACAAGAAAACATAATGAAACAAACTTGTAACACAGTCGTGACGGGATCGAGAATCTTCAAATTGTTTGTATTAACTTCTCGGATGCAAAATCTCTATTACATTCATTACCAAAAAGTCCAGCCCTTGGTTCTTCTTTTGGTGATCTATTTATACAAATTTTCCCTTCCCTACTCCTATTTTCAAAAAAGTGCCAGCTGCCTGCCTTTACGCGATTTAGTGCATATTATACATCTGTCCATAAACTAGATACAAGTTGTGAAAGTTCCGCTTGGCAACTGTGAGGAGCGAAAACACTCCATCTCTTCTATTTCATTTTCAAAAAGGGCTAGGTGCTTGTCTTTTCATAGACTCAGTGCATATCCTACATCTGTCCATGAATTGGGATACAAGCTGTGACGACTCTGCTTGACAAATGGCTTCGACAAAATAGCACTCTCGGGCTAATTGTGGAAGTTTATTCCCCATATGTGCATCAACAATATCAAGGGCCCCGAGTTGTGTGCTGGGTTGAATCAAATGTTCATCAATTTGAGCCATGTCTACCCTGTCCATCTTAGAGATCTCTGCCAAATTTCTCTCATTTTTCTCCTTCATGTCGAGGGAGATCCACTCTATATTCATCTGCCTTAGCGTCTCTRTGTCACCTCYACTCTCCATMCCTAACAACTCACCATTTATGGCTTTGAAGGTTTCTTCTAGCGAATTCGTCACTTTTTGAGCCTGCTCCTTGCTTAAAGTAATATCATGTTCCCAATTTTTTAACAAAATATTACCCCTAGTTTGTTCGGCAATGGTGAGTCCGGGGGCCCCTGCTGAAAATCTGTTGTTGGTGGCTATCACTGCTTCTTGGAAGGCGATCCAAGCAGCTTCTGTGTTTCTTTCCTTGACAATCAAATTCTTAGAAATATGATGCATTAACAGGCAATCTTCTCGAAACTCCCCTACTTTGTTTAGTAGACTCTGTTGAGCAGAAGAGATCCTGCTCCGAATGTCGATTGCTCGGGATTTAACAATCTCGATGTCAATCACCTTTCTTTCTGCGACCTCTAACTAAGCCTGTAACTGTGTGATCATATCCCTCTGCTGACCCGACTGCACCTGACCATCTCAGATCACTGAATTTGTTTGTTCCAGTTTGGTTTTGAGAACTTCGATTTCTTTCTTATCGGCCAATTAGGCCAGCTCTATTGCTCCACTCGTTTGACTCTTAGCGTCTTCCGCAACCGAAGCTACTCGAGCTTCAAGAGTCTTGATCAGTCGATTCTTTCTCTTGAGATGATTTTTCAACATCGCAACCGAGAATTATTTCGCTGACGCATACTCTCCTAGCGTCCCTGCTATCTCTGTGGCGAATTCATCACTTTTCTTGTTTTTTCCATCTGTCATTACTTTGAATTTTTTAACAGTGGACTCTCCCTCTTGATAAAATTCCCGCTTTACTACAACTTTTCTCTTTCTATCAAAAAAGAACTCATTAGGGGGGAGTTCCTCTGCCCTTATAGGTCTTAGTTCTTCACCAAATATCCATCCCTCACTGATGTCTCCCTGTACCGACTGCAAGGGTGTGACAAAGGTGATGGGTTGTCCGATCTGCTTCGCCGCCTTTCCTGGTGTGACGAGTGAGTCCTGTTCTTTTAGAGGATCGGAGGTCTTCGTCTCTGTCCCTATCTCTAGATTCTGAGTTTCAGGCGGGTCGATGTTTTTCACTTCCATCTCTGGATCATGTTCCTTGGCTGGGTCAGTAGTCCCTTCTTCTGTTTCGGGATTCTTTTCCTGCTCGGGACTCTTCTCCTGCCCGGGATTCTTTTCCTACTCGGGACTCTTCTTCTTCTCGGGATTCTTCTCCTGCTTGTGATTCTTCTCCTGCTCCCCTTCCTAATGTTTTTCGGAGTTAGAAGTTTTCCCCTCATAACTTTCAGCCTCCTTTTCTTTATCCTTGGAAAGTACTAAACCTCCCAGCACCACGAGGAGACATCTTTTCCTATGTTCCTGAAATTTTAAAACAGAGGCCCTATCTTCGGGTGCTAGAGATCTGATTTGAAATTGCACTTCCAAATAGGACCTCGCCCCTCGAAAAACATTATCCGAGGGAGAACACTCGTGTTCAAACCTTTTTAATCCACAATTCCCCAAATGGGTGCTTACAATTCTCTATGGATCATGCTTTTTGTACTCAATAGAGACTAGGCTCAAGTCTTCTAAGGTTGCAGCTTCAGCCTTAGCATGTCCAAAATCTAATAAGGAATAGGAATTAAGCCGAATAGGGAAAAATGTCCATACCTTCTTTGATGATGCTTTGAGCTCTTTACTCACTCCGCCAATTACTGTTTGTCGCGCAATCTCACGACAGGCCAGCTTGTCGGGGATGAACAACGGTAGCGCCAAAGGAAGGATAACAGCTCTGAAAACTCTAAAATATGAGAATTCTTCTTCTATGTACCAGTCCGTGATACTACTTAGATTTGCAGCAATGCTATCCGAGATGCGGGGTGGTGAAAGAACAAAAATGGCGATGTGAAGGGGCACCATCACCCAGTTGAAAATCTCATAAATAAACTTATTCGCATTATTTTCCCACAGCTTGTCGTGGTACTCATGCATAGTTTTTTCTTGGGTTGGACTCCAAGCCCAATTAATCAAAGGAAAAGGTGTCATGGAGCATATTGCATTCATGATATACGCGGACATGAAGAATCCGGATGGTCTCCCAGCTGCTTTTTTCTCCCGGTACTCTGTGACTCTGTTGAACAAACTGTCGGAGAGCATCTTAGCCCAATTAAATGAGAAACCTTCCGCTACCCGAAAGATGAGAGGTAGCCACTGGATGTAAAAATGCGCGGTATCCTCCCATACGAAAAGCCGACAAGTCATCATCGCCACATACATATACTGTGGCTCCAATGAAGAAATTGAATACACGCCCTTGTCATTCGCTCTGAATGTCACATAGCGCGAAACCCAATCTTTTATCAAACCAGGCATGGTTTTATCATATTATTCGCACTCCTTCTTTTTGAATTCCTCCAGGAATTCATTGCCATATATATATTCAGAAGTCACTGGGAGCTTATACATAGATTGGATATGTTCTGGTCTGAAAGTCCCGACTGTGGTTCGTTGGTCATTCATGATGGTTCTAGTGGGCAGGTCGATGTGATCCAATGCCCATCGGATCATGTCGTAGTATGGGAGAAACTGAGGTCTGGTTGCTACCAGGTGCATTCCCGACTGAACAATTGTCTTGTACTTAGTATTCAGGTCATCCTTTACAATATCATTGTCATCGTCATCTGAGTCTGAATAGTTTACCAACTTGGATTGCAGAATGTCTGAAATAAACGACCAGGTGGGTACTGAGCTGCCAGTCTGAGGTGAAGTATCTGAGACGTTGTCTGGACCCTGCACTGCAACCTTGACATTTTCTTTCGCTCTTCTCCTTGGGGCCATGGCTGACGCTTGTTTTTTCTCTCTTCTGCAATAGACCTGTGTATACATGCGGAAATGAGTTCCCTCGGAGCAAGGTGAGCTCTGTGCGCTTATGAGAAATGTTTAAAAAGAATGAAACTCTCGTATATATTTGAAAACTCTGTACCTTTTGAAATACGTCTGTCAAATCACAAATAAAACCAAATTTAATGTATAAATCCGATCTTATTTACTCGTAGATTTACCCTAATTATTCATTAATGTCATCAATGTTCGGCGGCTTGACAGACAATCGGGTTATGGAGAGCAAGTAAATTCATCGTGAAGTGTGCCAACCTCGATACGCGGGACGTATCTCGCTTGATTTCATTTTTTTCTAAAATTTCAAATCTTAATGACTTAAAGAATTTTCTCGTCTTTCGCTGTATCGTGAATTTTCTTTTCAGATTTTGACTCTTCAACTCGCGAGGTTGTGAGTGCCGATTTTTCCTTAATTAATAATAACCGTGATTTGGCACATTCTTAATTATATAACTAACCTAATCGTCATATCTCGACTTGGGAATTCGAAGACAAACTTTTGGAAGAATGATATGCCGAGTTGCGACATCGCGATGTGGCAATAATTAAGACTCGAATTAAGAGAAGGAAATATTAGATTAGGCTATTAATTAATCTTGCTATAATCATCTCGCAACCTCGTGAGTCGGAGTTTTAGGTGCCTTATCTTTATGACAGAAAGTACTGAGTGGCGAAGCGCCGAGAACTAAATTTAACCATGGTTAATTTTTTAATCTTTAACTTCTGACCAAGGTTAATACAGGGTTATCGTGTTCTCGGCTATCAGGGCTATAAAAACAAAAACTTGGGTTTGACGCATGCCGAGGCGCAAAACCCCGACAACGTCTAATCATGGGTTAAAGGTTTTACTCTAGTTAATGCCTTGGGCGAAAATTAAAATCGAGTTCGCAGTTTTGCGACTCGGGACTTGTGAATTCAAAAATTAAAGTGTCCGACTTGCGAGACCCCGAAACAAAACAAAAGAGCGAACATATTTGCGAGAATGGTTCTGTTTTGAAAGCAGGAAAATCATTTATGTTCAGGCGACAAGATTTCCAGAGTTTTAAGATTTCGGAAGGAGAAGAAAAGAAACTTTAGATCTCAAGTATCAAAAAATGAAAATTGCGTGAGGTGAAAAACAAGGGCGGCTCCAACATAATGCACATAAGAAGACATCTATTGTATCAAACAGAAATAGAATTGTTGTAACATTTGAGCCTAGCTCAATCAAAGAGGCATGTAAAGATGAGAATTGAATCAAATCTATGAATGAAGAATTGGACCAAATTGAAAAAAATCAAACTTAGCAACTAGTTCCAAGACCAAAAAACAAAAATGTCATTGGAACTAAATGGGTGTATAAAAAAAAATGAATGAGAATGGGCAAGTAATCAGGAACAAAGTCAAATTGGTCTGTAAAGGGTATTCTTAGGTTGAAGGAGTATACTATGAAGAAACCTTTGCACCTGTGGCCATATTGGAGGCAATTAGGATGTTTCTAGCTTTCTCCAGCTACAAAAAATTTAAAGTATATCAAATGGATGTCAAGTCAACATTTCTCAACGGAAATTTAGAAGAGGAAGTCTATATTGAGAAACCAGAATGATTCAAATTAACTAACAAAGGAGATTATGTTTGTAAATTAAAGAAAGCACTCTATGGACTAAAACAAGCACCCAAAGCATGGTATGCAAGGCTAGATTCTTACTTACAAAAACAAGGCCTCAAAAGGGGATCTGCACACAACAATATTTACTATAAAATTGATGGTAATAGCATGATTATTGTGGAAGTATATGTTGATGATATTATATTTGGGAGTGATGATAAAAAAATGAGTAAGGACTTTGCTAGGATGATGCAGGAAGAATTTGAAATGTCTTTGCTTGGCGAACTGAATTTCTTTCTTGGATTACAAATAATACAGTACAAAAGATGAGTCTTTATCCATCAGTCTAAGCATGTTAAAGATATGCTCAAGAGATTCCAGTTGGAGGATTGCAAAACTCTTAGTACACCTATGAAAGTTGGATGCAAACTAAGCAAGGAATGATGAGTCCAAAGTTGTATATCCAAAACACTACAGATCAATGATTGGAAGTTTACTCTATGTAACAACTTCCAGATCTGATGTCAAGCAAGTTGTTGGGATGGTGGCTAGATTCCAAGCAGCACCAAAGGCGATCCATGTTCAAGTTGTAAAAATAATCTTTAGGTATTTGAAAGGAACCATAGATCTTGGTTTGTGGTACCCTAGCAAGGATTCATTCACTTTAAAAGCCTATTCAGATGTTGATTGGGCAGGAAGTGTAGATAAAAGAAAAAGTGCAAGTGTAGGAGCATTCTTTCTGGGAGAATCACTGGTAGCTTGGATAAGAAGGAAACAATCCTCAATTTCTCTATCTAGCACTGAAGCTGAGTATATTGCAATAGCATAATGTTGCACACAAGTGAAATGGATGAAACAAACCCTACAAGACATCAAAATAGTATTTGAAGAACCCACTACTATCCACTGTGATAATATAAGCGTGATAAGTCTCTCCAAGAACCCTGTTCAACACTCAAAATCAAAACACATTCCGATAAAATACCACTATCTAAGAGATCAGGCTGAAAATAAGAACATCAAATTGGAATATGTTCCAACACAAGAATAGGAAAAACTTGGGAGTAATCCTTTTTCCAACCTAAATATCTCAAGAAAATAATGCATCAGTTGGAGCCTATTCAGGGGGAGACAACAATCAACGTCAGAAAGAGTCATTCAGTTATGACAGGAAAAGTGTGATTGCAAGAGGAGTTACCAATGGCCAAGACTCTGATCAGAAGTATTTAGACAGACAGATCACAGGAGAAGAAATCCTTTGCCATTGATGTCAAAGGGGGAGAGTAACTTCAGAGGAGAGATGCAACATTACAGGGGGAGTTTGTGTATGAAGTTAGTGTGTTTCCCTCAATGAAAAAGGGGGAGATTGTTGTACATATTTTCATTCATGTGTTGTCATTGATGTCAACAGTCATAATAAATAGAGTAGCAAGGTTAATCTCAGTAAGAAAAGTATACTAAGAATCGATAGAAGAACATCACCTTAAGGATGAAGCAATTCATGATTATTGTTGATCACAATAGGATCAATAATGTTCCTATGATCATATATCAGGAGGGTTAGCAAATGCAGATATCAAATCTCAGAAGGAAAAGCGTAAGCTCGGGGTGAGAAGGCTCAACATTCGTTCAATCAAGAAATTAACTGTTGGATCATCTTAAAGTCGAAGTATATGATAAGGGGGGATAAAGGGTTGAGAATTTGATTATCCAGATACTCGACATTCATCAGATCAAACCTAAATTCCCATCAGCCATCAGATCATTTTTGAGTGGAAGGATAGGATAAGCGAGGTAAGACTGAGATCTCATTTATGAGAATTTTCATCGGCCATTGGATCATTCTAAGTGGAAGGATAGGATAAGCTAGAAGAGAAACATCATAGAAAGATCGAGCCATTGATCCAAGATCCTAATCAAATGAACATATTTTACTTTGGGTCTAAAGTTGCGAGGAGATTACACTTTGGGGAATCTCACTTCGAAAGAATTGGCAACTTGAAAATTCGAAATACCCTAAGTCCCGAAATTCAAAATGAATAAGGACCATCGGATCTGGAGGATATAGGATGACTGTTGGATCACCTCAGCAAGGACATGTGGCAGATCTATGTCAATAGACCATGTCAGCAATAAATTGTGACAGACAACGTCATCAGTCCATGCCAACAAGGACACGTGGCACAATCATAGAATGACAAGTGTCAAGTTGAAATCAGTATTTTAGGTACGTGCAAATCACGAATATGAGTGGCACGTGGTAGCTACTCGACTCATGACATGTGATCTAGTGACCTAAGCAAGTTACGTCACTCAGGGAGTTTTCATCACTAGCAAATGAAAAAAGCTCTGAAGTCCCGAAGGATGAAATCTTGAAGTAGATATGGTTCATCTGATCTAAAGAAACACTTCAGGAGTATTCTCATCCATCGATATACTACAATGGAAGGATAGTGTAAGAGGAAATTTTAACCTACAACAAGTAGTCTCCACTGTATTATGACTTACCACATTAGGTGATCACTTCGGAGGAAAATGGAGAGATGTCTATTTGAAACCTTCAAAGTCCCGAATGCCGAAATCCCGAAGTGGACATGGGTCGTCTGATCTGTAGAATACTTTGGATACATTCTCAACAATTGATCAAAACACGATAGAAGGATAGCGCAAGTATAAATAGACGAAGTCATGAAGTAATCTGTGACCATCCATATCAATTCTTGAATAAGACCCAATCGTCAGATTAAGCCTTGTAAGAATTAAATTTGACAATTGGTTAGTTTCCGTGAAATAAACGTAAAATGTCTGATCTGTTCTGGAAATTTGTTTCGAAGGTTTGAAAATTTGAAATCCCGAAGTTCCAAAGGGCGAAGTTTGAACAATCATCCAACTCATTAGGGATATTGAATCATAACTGTTGAATTGATAAGTGCTCAAGCACTCGTCTCACCTAGTGTTTGGTCACCATCGTTGGTCATATGATATAATATATCTAAATGACAATATACTACATCATTGTGATTGGTAAGCCCATGGTTCTATAATGCTCGGTCACATGTAATGGTTTGAAGGAAGTGCCTCCACAGAATTCAGTTTCTGTGAAAATAACAGAGATTCGGGATCGAGTTTAAAGGATGAAATTGATCCATATCTGTGATCAATTTATGAAAACACCTCACGATAAAAAAAATTTAAAACAATTATTATGGTTAAGTTAAACAAAGAGGTGTGATGCTAAAACTAAAGGGACACAATGTATAACACTCACGTAGTTTTGAAGAATATATAAACGAGAAAGATTGGTGAGAAGAATGTGTCTCTGCAGTTTGAATCAAAGAATATATTAAATCAAAGAAGTAGAGAGAGATGTAGTAAAGACTTGATATAGAAGTTGTCTAGATTTAGAAAATAAGGATGGTTGGGTGGTGCAAGGGCAGGTTGGTGTCTGCAGAGGGAGTTGGTGCTTCATTTTCAGTTGTAGCTGACTAAATAGGGGGTTGTAGCCTCCTACCAGTTGGTGCTGGTGAACTAGGGTGTGAGTGCATCCTGATCAGTCGGTGTTGATAAAAAATGAAGTACATCTTCCTTCTATATAACATGTAAATCAAATTTTGCAGTTAATAGAAAAGAGTTTGTGGTTTTCCCAATTGGGTTCTACGATAAAATACTGTGTTAAAATTATGTTTGCATTATTAAAAAGAAAATTGTTAAAATTACTCTGTTACTGATTCACCTCCCCCCCTCCCCATCTCAGTGATAGGATTTGATCCTTCATAGCTCCGGGACTTTAGAACTCCATGAAAATTCACCTTTTCAACACTCCAATCTCTTGGAGTGGTTACCAGTCGAATTCGGTCATAAATTTCCTTTGAACGACATGTGTACGTATTCTCTCTAGCTCCGGGACTTCGACTCTTCATGAACATTCACCTTTTTAACACTCCAATCTCTCGGAGTGGTTACCAACCAAATTCGTTAATAAAGTGACTTTGACTGGTGGGTGTAGGTATTTTCCCTATCCTTCCTCTCTCCAAACTCTTACGGCCAGATCTGATGACTGGTGGGGATTCTCTTCCCACCTCCACGATCTATGGTGGAGATTCACTTCGGGACTCCAGGCTTAGAGAGTTTCCATGACTCCAACCCACCAATCTCCTGGACTGTCGAACTGGTGAACTCTTGAAGAGTTTAGGGATCAACGATCCACACTTCTCTCCTTGATCTACGACTGAAATCAAATATGGGACTTCATTTCTTCGGGCTTCAGGATTTTCCACAACTCCAACTCACAATTCTCTCGGACTGTCGAATGCCGAACTGAGATTGACGAATCACACTCATCCCACAACCAATGACTATGATTAAATTTGGGCTTCAGGGCTTCTCACTCCAGACGACCACCACACTCCCGAATTTTCAAATGTCAAACTGAGATCGATGACTCACACTCATCCCACAACTAGCGGTTGTGATTAACTTCGGGATTTGGGGATTTTCCCTCTATATGACCACCACACTCACAAACTATCAAACGTCGAAATGAGATTTATGACCCACACTCATCCCACAACCAATGGCTATGATTAAATCCGGGCTTTGGGGATTCTCTCTCCAGACAGCCACCACACTCATGAACTGTCGAACATCGAAATGAAATCGATGACTCACACTCATCCCACAACCAATGACTGTTATTAACTCTGGGCTTCGAGCTTTGGGACTTATCTCTCCAGACAACTACCACACTCCCGAACTGTTGAACACCAAACTGAGATCAAAGACTCACACTTATCCCATAGCCAATGACTATGATTAACTATGGGCTTCATGTTTCAGGGATTCTTGCTCCAGATGACCAACACACTCTCAAACTGTTGAACGTCAAACTGGTGAAGGGTGGAGATCTACGAATGAGACTCTCCTTTGATCAAGAACTAGGATTAACAATGAAATTTGGGACTTCAGGGAATTCTCCACTCTATGCAACCACAACCAAATTATCCTAGAGTGGTGAATCGTCAAACCACTCAGGAATCCACATTTCACACTCTCTGAGTGATCTAGGTGTAGATTCACTCCGAGACTTCGTAGCTTCAGGTATTTCTCCTCCTGGTGACACAAGCGTCAATTTTTCCCGAAGTGTTGAATCTCTGAAATGTGAGATCTATAGCTCACATTCCATGATGGGATATTTGGTTGAGATTCACTCCACTTTGGCCAAGACTTACGGCCTGAGAACTCTGATCGACAGTTCCCATTCTCCTATGTTGATATCCAACAACTAGGATATGATCTCTTTTTGCATGTGCTCTCCTCTCGTTTGGGTTTGATCCAATGGCCCATATCTAATCTTGCAACCCAAATAAACGACTTTTGTGGTTTCTCAATATTTCAAAGGCTCAACCTTTGATCTCTCCACTATAGGGTTGACTCCTTGGCCTCTTCTTTGTTTCTCGAACTGCTACACCTCCACTTGGCCAAAAGTTTCAAATTTCCCATGAATTTAACAACATAAATTGGGGCTTTTTCCCAATTCCACGCAATTTCTTTTGAGTTTTACCATAGACGCACTGTAACTTGAAATTTTTCCATTTCAAAATCAAATCCCCATGAAATTTCTCTTCAATTCAACTTGCTCAGCCCATCCAAGATCATTGTTGAAAACTAGAGCTTTGATACCATAAATATAAACACATAAATAATAATGTAGCATATAATTTAACACACAATTGACACTTATCTTAGTAAAAATATCACCAACTGTGTGCAAACCTTCCACATTCCTCCTAGCCTTAGACCACACTACTCAAAAATCTCAGCATTGTAACACCCCCAGCATGCAACCGGGGTATGCCACACAATTTTTTTTCAAACTGTATACAAAATTTAAAACATACAAATACTCTACAAATACACAGATTCATACATAATAATAATGGAAATACACATGCAACGCACATAGTAAAAACCCATAAAAATAAATGAATAAATAATAATGCAGCCTTTAATTTAACACACAATTGTCACTTATCTTGATAAAAATATCACTAACTACGTGCAGACCTTCCACATTCCTTCCAACCTTAGACCACACTACTAAAAATGCTCAGCAGTGGGTCACCCCCGAGTTGGGACTAAAATCCACCTGCGTAAAGGAAATCCTAACCAGGATGATGTAACTCAGACAATAGGAAAAACTATGTCACAAGTGCCAACTCGAATTAACAGCCTACAGTCCCTCATTCCCCACATGCCTGTCCCACCCCAGGAAATGTGCGTCTTCTCTTCTCAACAGTCATTTGGCTGCCCCACTTCCTTTCTGGGGCTTCAACAAGATGTCAAACAAAAATTCTTAAAGCCCTGTAGTTGCAGTTTGGCACCTTTGGGAAATCAATTCCCAACAATTCTCTCACCTAGAGAGAATTTCTCACGGGCCTAACAACCCGCATCTTCTACATCCCATGGGCTTGGCAACCTGTTTCCTTATTCCAACTCCTAATTTAACCAGGTAAAAATATAGGTACATGTACAATCCTGCTTTGGGTAAGGTACAAGTACATTTCTAGTAATAAAAAAGTATAGAGGAAGATTGAAATTTGTGAGTGAAAAATGGTGGAATGTTGGGAAAATGAACTAAGTCCCCACTATATGTATGCATGTTCCCAACTTGACACTTGTCTTGTTGAGAGCTACTTTGGACCACTTGTCCCCATCCTTAGAACTTAGGATAAAGTAATTATTAATACTTTATACATTAAGGAGTATTAATATAATATTCCTTTTTGGCTTAAGCTCCCTAGCTTAGCCCCATATCCTTAATGTTTAGCCCCCTTTCCCTAACTAGTGAAGTTTAGTCCCCCATACTCTTTTACATGGTTGGTTTGTCACAGTGATGTGTTTTTCATTAATATTTTCATGTGAATACATTTATATTTACATCACATATTTACTATCTTTTATGCATCTCAACTAACCAACCTAAGTACATTTGTATTTACATTTACAGTTGGGGTTTGGCCTAGGGGTATTACATTGGTTTTTTGGAGTACTAGTGCAAAGAATAATTTAGAAAAAATTGAATCCACAAAATCATGAGACCAAAAAAGCATGAGTATGTGGTTCTACAAAATCCTAAGTATACAGAGGTGAAGGATTCATCTTATAAATCATCCATTCTTAGTGTGTCCATCCCTCTACACATATAAAGACATAGACCATTTTGAAAGAGTGGATTAACGCTGGAAAATTCTCTAATATATTCAATAATCTTCTATAACCACTCTAGTTGCCTATATATATTAGGATTTCAATGTATCTATAGTTAGTACCTAAGAGATATTAGAGTCTAGAGTTATTTGTGCAATTGTTGAGTTATTAAGGGTTTCACTTTGTCCTAAGTTCTGTGCATGTTTTGATTTATAATGTTTAACCAATTAATACAATGGATAATTTTTTTGCTTATGTATATGTGTTTTTGATGTCCCTTGATGATTTATATATTGTTATCTTTCTGATGCATGTTGTTAGTTCAATTATCTTAAATGAATGTAATTAAAGGATAAGTGATGCATTATGTACCCCTAATAAATCTTTAATGTTATACACATTAATAACATAACAACTATATAAATTCTTCTGGTGAGACCTCCTTCCTTATATAAGGTTGAATATTTCAGTGCACTAAACTACATCGGACCTATGTTAAACACCAAGTCCGTGAACCTTAAGTTTTTCATAAAACCCAAAGAACCAAACAACTTGGAAAGCACAAATAAAGGAACAATTGTTAAAAGTATAGTGATAGTTTTTGAATCCACAACTAAAAAATGGAAC
>ML796172.1:486190-497751 GCA_009831015.1 Picea engelmannii
AATCTACAAACTAAATTATATAGATACATCCTTATCAAATAGAGTTATATGTAATAAATAATGGTTTTTAAATTAAAATACTAATGTAAGTTTATTATGTAAATCATCACTTCTTCAATAATAATGATTGCTAAATATTCATAAGTATTTATGTATGGTGATATATGTTTGTATTGACTCTTCAAAATACACCATTTAAATAATAAATGCATTGTTTTTTACTTCTTCATTAATAATGATTGCTAAATATTCATAAGTATTTATGTATGGTGATATATGTTTGTATTGACTCTTCAAAATACACCATTTAAATAATAAATGCACTGTTTTTTACACCATTGAAAGTAAGTCCAATCTTAAAGGTATTCAACAAGGTCTCATTAAACTAAAGTTTATTTTACATGGAATGGTGTAAATGAGGCTAAAATATGTATAGGTAGAATTTTTCTCGATATAAAAAATATGTTTGGGTTGAGTGGCTTATAAAAGTGAAAGTTAAGGATATTGAATGTTATTGTAGAAATATTAAAAATTGAAGGGCCTATTTTCACTCCTTGCATCCACAAACTCTTTAATTTAGTAGTTTGTAGGGCTTCCCTAAAGCCTAGAGCCAAAGACTCATTGTACCTATTTATAAAAGTGAGTATAAAAACAATCCCTCTAATTATAGGACCATTATTATTAGTCTCCTTTTAGCCAACTTATAAGGAATTATTTTGGAAAAGAAGATCAATGTATGGATAGAAAACCATGGAAAATGAGCTAAATGCCAGGTTAGATTTAAGAGTTATCATTCAACTATGGACCACATTTTTATGCTTAGGATCATTGCAGAGTAGTGCTGCAATAATAAAACCAATCTCCTATGTTGCTTCGTTGACTTTAGAAAATCTTTTGACATAGTTCCTAGGACTAACCTTTGGAATACATTAAAAGAGTTAAAAGTTCCTTTCGAGTTGATATCTATTGTGTAAGGTTGTATGATAATGTTATTTATAAGTTTAAGAACAATTAGGGTTGGTCGAAAGAAATCAATTTCAATATATGAGTTAAGAAAGGTTGTTCCATGACCCCTACTCCGAGGGTTGTTTGGAAGAAGTAGGTTCTGACAACCTGACTTTCACTAGTGTAATAATCATCTTTCTTATTTATTCTAATGATATTTTTCTTATGGAAAGAGGTCCCTATGATCTCAGCGAGCAATTAAAAATCCTCAAGGATTTGTACTCTATTATGGGTATGAATGTTAAAACTAACAAAATGAAGGTTATAATAGTTAAATCTAGAAAGATCACTTACACTATGTTTTTTTATGACAACAATAGTTTGTAGGAAGTAAGTTCATACAAATATCTTGGAATCAATCTTCATCACAAGATTAATTGGAACTATAGCATTGAGAAAAGGATAAATGGAGGGTGGAAAGCTTATTATAGACTTGAAAATAATTGTAAATTAGCAAACTTTTGGTTATGGGATCAATGGGGAAATGATCCAACGTTGAAGATATTTTTGTTGGAAGATTGGTTGTTGTCATTGATGTCAACCCTAGTCATGGGTTTTGGACCACAATATTGATGAAGGTATTTGGACATGAAGGAAAATGCACATGCAGATACAACACCCATGGATGGATAGTATACATCATGTTGTTTCCGATGGTATGTGGAAAATCATGTGGATCCTCATGGTTGAGGAGAAATGAATTTTTGAAGATGACAAAGTGAATTGAAGAAGGAAGTACATGTAGGCCCTGAAGATAATTAAAGAAAATAATTACAAAATAAGAAAGTGTCAGGGCAGCCCTAATGTTAAAAGGAAGTGACATAAATGGTATTAATAAACATGATTATACATTCACTTGATACAAGTTTAATTTCAGAGGAAATAAGAAGTAAATAAGGCCAGATTTCAAGGGAGGATGAAGCCTTTTGGTGATGTGTTCTAAGGTATGTTATTTTTCAGGTCATCTTACCATTTTTTCTATAACTTTTTTTTCTAGAACGATTCAGATGGTGAAATCGCTATGGAATTGATAAGACATATCAAGGTACCTCCGATAAAAATTTCAGCTCTTGATTCGCTATAATTATGGAGATACACTTTATGGAAAATAGGGTTTGTGACCAGTCCCAAAGCTAGTCAATAAACATGTGTTCTGGGTAAAACAATCATAACTTCTTCATCGAGAATCCAAATGACATGGGAAAAATTTAATTGGAAATAGTACAGACTATATTTTCTTGTGTGTGAGTTTCAGAATCGGATGTTAAATATTGAGTGCAAAGCATTCTATACAAGTTCGGTCTCCTGAATAGACCATAATGGAATAAAGTCTACCATTCTTTCTATAAATTCTTTTTAGGGACGATTCAAGGAGTGAAACTTGGAGGATTTTTAGAGAATACATTGAGTAATATTATCTATAGGATTAGAGTACTCCAAGAATTGAAGAATTGTAGAAATTGAAGAAGTATCAGGAAGCATTATCAGGTTCTATGTGATGATTGGTTGATGGTGATGATTTAATGTAAAGTTTTATTATCTCTCATATACCCTTGGGTGGAAGGAAGGGGCAAGGATGGACAGTTCAAATCTCTCTTGATATTGGAGGATTGTATCTTCCTCTTGGAGGTTTATGCCTCCATTTATATTTGGAAGCTGTAGCTACCTTTGGAAGTCATTACTTCCCTTGAACAATAACTATTGATTATTTCTCATATATTGTGCATGGTGTATTGTGGTGTATTCTTGTAACTCTTATACTATTGTTCATTTCTCATTGGATATAGTTGAATGGTTTAAGAATAAGTTGAAAAAGGTTTTAAATTGTACTTGATACAGATTCACCTCCCTCTCAGTATCAACAATTGGAATCAGAGCGGGTTACCTTCAGTACAGTTTAACCACTGGAAGGAAGATCCTATGCAGAAATGGAAGACAACATTCCAAATGGGATTCCACCATTTGATGGAAGCAATTTTGAATACTAGAAAAATAGAATGGGAACTTACTTGAAATCTCTTGGGGCAGATGTTTGGCTCTCAGTTGCGTCAGGATACATTGCTTTGAAGAAACCAAAGACTGCAACTCAGAAGGAAGCAAAAAGGAACAACAAACTGGCAATAGACACCATCTTGGATGGATTGATAGATTCAGTGAAATCCAAGGTAGGATCATGTTCATCAGCAAAAGGGATTTGGGACAAGCTACAAGACCTTTATGCAAGGGAAGAAGCAGAAGAAGAAGAAGAAGAAGTTAAAGAAGATTACAACATCTCAGATTTCAAAGAAGAAAATAGAGGTCAGTTCTTTTGCTTTAATTATGAAGGAGTGGGACATGTTGAATTTGAATGTCCTCATCCAAGGATTGAAAGAGATGACAATGAAGAAGAAGAAAATCATGAAGCATAAATGATTCAACAAGAAGATGAGAATCTTAAAAAATTGAAGCATGTTGAGATTGAAAATAGCAAGCTCAAAGACACGCATAGAAAACTAAGAAGTGAATTGGGTAGTTGTGAAAATATAGTTGTAAGCTTGAAGAAACAATTAGAAGAGTTTGAGAAATTAAGAGAAGAAACCATTTCCTTGAAAACTCTACTCGAAGAAGCAAGAAGAATAGGAGAAGTAAAAAAAGTCCAAATGATGAAGAAAGAAGAATATTGTGAGAAATTTGAACAAAAAGTTGTCTCATTGAGGAAGAGCTTAAGAAACTCTCAAGTGCCAAAATACTTAACACATCTTGGATGGATGGGTGAAACTTCATACAAAGAAGATACACATATCAACAAGAAGGTTGAAGAAAGAGCTACACAGACAGTTGATAAGAAGTGGATCAGGATACCAGAAAGAAGGAATGATTACAAAATAGATGAATATCAAAGAAGACCTCCTACCTTCAGGAATCAAAGAAGCTTCAATTAGTATGAAGGAAACTACATAAGAGTATATCATGAACCCAGATGGACTACATCACAAAAAAGGCCACTTAGTCCAAGGTATCAAAATTTCTTTTTTGGTCATTGTTATACTTGCAAAAATTTTGGGCATAAGGAAATTAATTGTAGAATCAATGAAAGGAACAAATATGCAAGAAACATAAATGGTGTAAACAGAAGATATGGAAATAATCATGGATTTGTCAACAGAAGTTATAATTCATTTTACCCGTTGATGGACAAAAATATTGTATGTTACAAATGCAATTATCTTGGTCACAAAGCACGAGATTGCAGATATATGAATGAAGATGTCCCTATGCTAACCACGGTATGGAGAAGGAAAGAGATTCCAAACAATGAAGATTGTCGAATAGCATTAACCACTGAAGAATGTAAAGAAGAAGATGAATGGTACATAGACAGTGGATGTTCTTCACACATGACTGGGGATCAAGACAAATTCATCAGCTTGAAGAGAAAGGGTGGCAATGTTACATTTGGAGATGACTCATCTGAAAAAATACTTGGAGAAGGTGTAGTAGAACTTGGAAGAAAAATGTAAAAGCAAACAATGTCCTATTGGTTGAAGACTTGAAGCATAATCTACTCAGTGTTAGTAAAATGTGTGATCAAGGATACACTCTTACGTTTGACTCCAGAAAATGTAAAATCAAAGAAAATAATTTAGGAAGATTGGTTTCAACTGCAATAAGAAGATCGAAAAACATATACATCCTAGACATGAAGAAGAGAGAGAATATAGAATCCATAGAAAAGGATTCCAAGGAAGAAAAAGTCCCAAAGACCAAAAATAAGGATGAATTATTATTGAGTGCCACATGTTCAGGGGGAGCAATCCCAAAGAAGAGAGTTACCTTTTGCCATTAAACTCAGGGGGAGAAGCCCTACCCTTTTCCATTGATGTAAAAGGGGGAGATAAATTGGGATCATGATGATAGGGGGAGCATGAGTGTTGCCATCAATGACAAAGGGGGGGATTGTTGGAACATTGGTTGTTGTCATTGATGTCAACCCTAGTCATGGGTTTTGGACTGCAAGATTGATGAAGGTATTTGGACATGAAGGACAATGCACATGCAGATAAAACACCCATGGATGGATAGTATACATCATGCTGTTTCCGGTGGTATGTGGAAAATCATGTGGATCCTCATGGTTGAGGAGAAATGAATTTTTGAAGATGACAAAGTGAATTGAAGAAGGAAGTACATGTAGGCCCTGAAGATAATTAAAGAAAAGAATTACAAAATAAGAAAGTGTCAGGTCAGCCCTAATGTTAAAAGGAAGTGAAATAAATGGTATAAATAAAAATCATTATACATTCATTTGATACAAGTTTAATTTCATAGGAAATAAGAAGTAAAGAAGGTCGGATTTCAAGGGAGGATGAAGTCTTTTGGTGATGTGTTCTAAGGTATGTTATTTTTAGGTCATCTTACCATTTTTCTATATAACTTTTTCTAGAATGATTCAAATGGTGAAATCGTTATGGTATTGATAATACATATCAAGGTACCTCTGGTAAAAATTTCAGCTCTTGATTCACTATAATTATGGAGATACACTCTGTGGAAAATAGGGTTTGTGACCAGTCCTGAAGCTAGTAAATAAACAGGTGTTCCGGGTAAAACAATCATAAATTCTTCATCGAGAATACAAATGACATGGGATGAATTTCATTGGAAATAGTACGGACTTTAGTTTCTTTTGTGAGAGTTTTAGAATTGGATGTTAAATATTGAGCCCAGGGCATTCTATACAAGTTCGGTCTCCTGAATAGACCAAAATTGAATAAAGTCTACCATTCTTTCTATAACTTCTTTTTGGGGAGGATTAAAGGAGTGAAACTTGGAGGATTTTCAGGGAATACATTGATTAATATTATCTACATGATCATAGTACTCCAAGAATTGAAGAATTGCAGAAATTGAAGAAGTCTCAGGAAGCATTATCAGGTTCTATGTGATGATTGGTTGATGGTGATGATTTAATGTAAAGTTTTGTTATCTCTCATATACTCTTGGGTGGAAGGAAGTGGCAAGGATGGAGAGTTCAACTCTTTCTTGATATTGGAGAATTGTATCTTCCTCTTGGGGGTTTATCCCTCCCTTTACATTTGGAAGCTGTAGCTACCTTTGGAAGTCATTACTTCCCTTGAACAATAACTATTGATTATTTCTCATATATTGGGCATGGTGTATTGTGGTGTATTGGTGTAACTCTTATATTATTGTTCATTTCTCAATGGATATAGTTGAAAGGTTTAATTATAAGTTGAAAAAGGTTTTAAATTGTACTTGATATTGATTCACCCCCATCTCAGTATCAACAATTTCATTGAGATACAAGTTCTGGTCATAAAAAAGGAATTTACATTCGATTGAATGATTTATCAAAGAATAGAGTGGAAATTCCTTTTCCAGGAGAACTATCACCCAAGAAATGAAGGCAGCACAACCAAATGTTGATGTTGAAAGTGTCCAGTAGAAAACAAACAATTCGAGAGTAGTGTTTGCATCGAAGGAGATGAAATATTAGCAACAACAAATTTTCATTCCAAGAAGTTTCTATTGGGGAGGCTATTTTTCCTATTAATTAATATAATAATTCGAGTGTATTAGAGCTTGGATGAGGCCTAGTATACTGGGTGGGTTAAACACTATGATCCAATAAATTAACTACATGTTTTTTATGATGACGACCGAAGAGTGGGTTTCAAGTTTAAGATTTAAATAGTCATTTAATTCATTTCCCTTGACTGTAGCCCATCATCATCATGGAAAACATTGTTCATTTGTGCTCATATGTGGTTACTTTTCCTATCCTATTATACCCAATTTTATATAAAGTAATTTTCTAACAATATTTCCTTTTCAAGTCCCATCCCTGTAGTCATCAATAAAACCACCCTTTATCAAGCCTGACATTTCATTTCCACTTTTATTTCCTTTATAAGTTTCCCCATATCCTAAGGGAACTTGATGCAATGGGGACCATTTCTTCCTAAGGGGGGAGGATTGATCCAAGTAGATATCTATGACCACCCACCTCTTCCACATGGATAATTTTAAGGATGGAAATTTATCTCAAAATGTAGAAACCTTGACAAGTCTTACTAGTACTTACTATTCAAACTATAAAATGTTTGGTGATATTTTTGTAAAAATATTCAAATTTCTAAGGATTTTATATAGTTTCTATAAAAATTGGGCTATTTTTAAGGTAAAATAATTTTACTCTATAGAATTTGGGTGAATCGTTTTTAGAAAAAAACAGAAATTAGCAAATCTCTTTTGGGGAAAAAGCATGGAAAATTAGCCCATGTGAAAAATTTTGTTAAGCCTTAAATAGTGGCTCATTACCCCTTAATTATGGCATACTACATTAGTAATGTTATTTTATTTATGTCAGCTTTAGTCCATTGGTTATAATTATATCTCCTAGTCTCCTATATATACCAAGGAGACATTTTCATTTGGAATCAACTTGTAATTGAACATTTATGTGGGAATAAGGAGGTTTTCCCCCTCGAAGAGGCTTATTGTATGATTTTATCTCTTTTTTCAAGGCATTGAGTACTTATTATAAGCTTTTTCTATGCTATATTGATATTTGGTTCCTAACATATGGTATCAGAGATCAACGTCTTGGGGTTACGCTGCTACATCTGAGACACCCTGGAATTTTTGATATAATTTTTTTTCTACAATGAGTCAGAAGGAACTGCTTGGAGAATATTTAGTATACATAACAAGGTATGTTGGGTTAAACTTTCAGCTCATGGGGCCTTATACTTTCGGAGATACAACCTTTCTAAGATAGGGTTCTAGAATCATCCTGAATTGAGTCATTGCGGAATTTGTACTATAAAATATTTTTTGTAACATTTTAGACCCTGAAATATGGAGGTTATTCAAATAAATTAGTAAGATATATGTGGTAACAATTTCATCTTCTGGGTCATCTTACATTTGTAGATACACCCTATGCAAGATAGGGTATCTAACTAGTCCTATTGACTAGTCTCAAGCAGGTGTTCAAGGTAAAAAAATAATAACTTCTTCCTAGAGTATTCAAATTGAGTGAGATTAGTTGCATTGGATAGTGGACAGACCGTACTAGTTTAGGCACAATTTTAATAATTTTATATCAATTATTTTGTGTGGCGCACGCTATACAAGTGAGATCTCCTGTAAAGGAAAACAATCAGCAAGTTGTGGGGAAGTTACCATAAATTCCACTTGGCACATCCAATTTTGATCAGAACTATGGCATTGTAGAGAATAAATATCAGAGACCTACAAAAAATAAAATTTCATACTCATCAGGGCCGAAATTTTGGAGATACAATAAAAGGAATATTGTCTAGCAAAACCACCTCAAAATAAAGGTTTGAAGTGATACTTGGCCAACATGCCACCAAAAAAGGGAACTTCTACACCAAATAAGCTTCCAGACAATCCTACTTAGACTCTTGATGAAGATGAAGAAATGTGTAGGGACATAAATTATTTACAAAAGAAGACAGTAAAAAAATATGAACTACAAGAGATGGAAGCTAAGTTGGAGGCAAAGATGGATGGTTTAAAAGAGGATATCATCGAAGGATTGAAAAATTTTGTAATAGAGAGGACACCTGAAAGTGAAAATGTATCCCATGAAATTCATGATGAGGACACAAGGAAGGTGAATCAAGAATGGAGAAACTCCAACTTTGGGTTGAAGACCAACCACGTTCCTAAGATTGATATGAGGAAGTTTGATGGCAACGACCCTATCACATGGATACCTCAAATGGAGCAATTATTTGATCTACATAGTATGCCACATACACAAAAGGTATGAATTGCTTCTTTATATTTAGAACCCAATCAATTTGTATGGTATTGATGGCTTTTTTCTCGAAAATCACTCGTCACTTGGACAATTTTCACGGAAGAAATGATAGCACACTATGAGGATACAAGGAGCAATACCTTATTTGGCCAATTGATAAATCTCAAGCAAAAGGGTTCAGTTATAGAGCACATTGAGAACTTCCAAAGATTGAATATAAAGGTAACAAATATTCCAGATGAGCACTTTATTGATGTATTCATAGGAACTTTAAGAGATAACATTCAACATGAGGTTTGGCTTTGGGAACCCAAATTATTGGAGAATGCATCTAGGGTGGACATGCCTAACTTGGGTGGCATTTTTTGATTCCCTCAAGGAGGATTTATACCTTGTAGGAAACTATGATGACAAATACATGAGATGGATGACTCTACATTAGGAAAGAGACCAAACGGTGTCGAAGCATCTTCTATACCTTACACTGAAAGTTGGGTATCAAAGAATTCGAGAAACACATGGTTAAGAAGTACCAAAATGGTATACACAGGTACATCCAAACATAGATGGATTTATTGGAAATCTCCTCACTAGGATCCACTTATCAATATGCTATCAAAATTGAGTAGAAATTTAAGAAACAAAATAAGAGGGAGTTCAGGTTTGAAAATCCACAAAAACATAAGCATGGAAAAGGTATCCATAACTCATAGAACAAGGGACAAAGAAAGGAATTCAAACCTCAAGATATACAATCCAATCTGAAGGAAAAGAAGGGTAATGGGAAGAAAAATAAGGACACTGGAAAATGGTGTGAGTTCCATAAAATGCTATGGCACAACACTATTGCATTCTACTAAAAAAATCATAGTTTTTCGAGCTTAAAAAAATGAGTGAGACCCCAAATCAAACTTTGATTCGAAGTAGGATAAGGGAAAGTGGATCATCGATAAAAAAAACTAGTGCTACCATCAAAACCACAAATATCCAACCCAATGAGTTAGAGGAGCTCAAGGAAGGGAAGAGTTTCTTCCATTCATAGATGTGGGTGAATGGAACCCCACTACATTTCAGTATTGACAATAGGATCCAGAAGAAACTGATCTTGGATGAGGTCATTAAGAGATTGAAGTTTTCAATGATGCCACACCCCCAACCATACACTGTTGTTTGGTTGAGCCAAGGATGACACATTCGTGTTAGCTAGTAGCGTTTATTCTATTACGACATCAATCCCTTCAAGGATGAGGTACTATGTGATGTTTCCCCAATCAAAGTTTACGATGTTATTTTAGGAAAAACTTGTATGTGGAAACATCATGCTGTTTATGAGTCTTGGCCCCATAGTGTCATTATAACTCTAGGTTAATCCCTATAGAGTACTAGATGTAGTTCTAGCTAGTACAATTTCATTGATATTGATAAAACAGTTCCAAAAAGTAATCTCGCGTACAATAAAAGTTTGTCCTCTTCATGGTTCGGTTGGAAGAGGAATGAAAGGTCACTATGACCACCACAACTTCAACAAAGGGTCTCTCTACACAATATAAATAGGTGGAAAAGATTATAGAGGAATACATATACCTCTTTGCTTCACCTATAGGGGTGTCTCTACACTATCAGGTCAAACATCACATTGATTCGATACCTGGTACTCCCTTTCCCAATGGTACAATATACAAATGCTCCCTTTTGGAGAATGAGAAAATAAAGCATCAAATTCATTAGATCATCTACAAGGGTCACATTCCACCAAGATACTCACCTTGTGGGATCCCAATTATGTTGGCACAGAAGAAGGATGGAACATGGTGTCTTTGTATTGATTATAGATCCTTGAATAAAATAAATTTCAAGGACTGATACCCAATCCCATAGATTGATTATCTTCTTGATCAGCTCAAGGGTGCCAAGTTCTTTAGAAAAATTGACCTAAATTTGGGCTCTCACCAATTTCTAATAGGATTAGGTGATGTATGGAAGACAACCTTAAAATATGAAGAAGGCCTCTTTGAGTGGTTGGTCATTCCTTTTGTCTTGACTAATGCTCCAACAACATCCATGAGGATTATGCACGATATATTGTGACCATTCAAAAATGCTTTTGTGGTGGTATATTTGGATGACATCCTCATCTTTAGCTAGATGTAGGAAGATCACTTGCATCACATTTAGTAGCTCCTGAGAACCCTATGACAACACAAGTTATACACCAACATGCATAAATTATCATTCAACATGAAAATAATCTAATATTTTAGATACATAGTGGATGGACATGGGGTGCATGTGGACCCATCCAAGTGTTGGTCCCCGGTTTTGACCATGTTCTTTGCCCATACTACATACCATTGACCTCCAATTATATGCCAGTACCACCCTTTTTGACCTCCTTTTGATATAATCAACAGCCCTTTCCCACTCAAAGGGGTCACCTAAGGTATCTTTGAAATTCAAGTTATTATTATGCATTTTTAATACTTTAATTTGATAAATGAGCTAATATCACTTGGGTAGGTACCATTGCTATTCTTGGCGCAGGGTTCCGGTACCAGGTACCAACTCACACCGTAGCGGTACCAGTGGAGCGGTTCGAAACCGATGCATCATGGCATGCATTATGGTTTGATGAAGGGATAGCAGAGTCACAGGCCAGCTGGAGCCGTTGCCACAGAGTGCTCGAGAGTGTGATGATTACCTTGGATCGAGTATGCTTCAAGTGTTCACACTTCGTGACACTACGTGTCACGAAGTTGTGAAA
>ML796172.1:524328-567691 GCA_009831015.1 Picea engelmannii
CTCCTATATATACCAAGGAGACATTTTCATTTTGAATCATCTTGTACTTGAACATTTAAGTGGGGTAAAAGGATGTTGCCCCCTCGAAGAGGCTTATTATTTGAAATTATCTCTTTTTCAAGGCGTTGAGTACTTTTTCTGAGTTTTTTATATGCTATATTGATATTTGATTCTTAACATAATCTATGGATCTATTTCTTTCCTCTTTTAAGAGGGAATCTGGTCCCATGCATGTGAGTCACAGACACGGAAGTGGGTGACTTAGGGTTTCTTTCCATTCCAAGTCTATAAATGAGTTTGATCCTTGATATATCTTTGGGGGGATAAGTTCTGGATGTAGTTAGCATAGTTAAGTGCCACATCCCAAAGTTTATGAGGAAGTGATCTTGCATGCAACATGCAAGAGGCCATCTCCTTGAGAGATCTTTTTTTCTACTCAGCAACCCCATTTTGTTGTGGAGTATATGGTATTGTGTGTTGCAATTGTATCCCAGACTCAAGACAAAGGTTTTCAACATCTCTATTGACATACTCCCCCTCATTATCTATATGAAGAACTTTGATCTTTCTCCCTAACTGAGTCTCAATAAGTGCCTTGAACTCTTTTAAGTGCTCAAATACCTCTGACTTCTATCTGAGAAAAAATACCCATCTATAAAGTGAGTAATCATCAAAAAATGTAAGCACATATCTTGGCTTAGAAATGGATGGATGTGGGAATGGACCCATGAGATCACTGTGAATTATATCCAATGGAGAGGAGGCCTTGTGATCCTTCCCTTTCTTAAACTTCTCTAGAGGGTGGTTTCCAAGGATGCATCCTTCACAAACCCATTCATAAAAATGGATATCATGTAATATACTGACCATCCCTTTTTTGCTAAGATGTTGCATGTACCTAAAGTTCAGGTGACCAAACCTCTTGTGCCATAATCTACTACTGTCATAAACATGCGTAAGTAGTACAGAGGAATCAGGTTCAATAAACTTAGAAATGGTGTATAATCGTGATTGATGATTTACCTCCTTGACAACAACCTTAGAGTTGGATTGCATGTCTAATATGGACACAGATTTTGGTGTAAATTCCACCTTTTTTCCTGATCTCGAGTGTGTAATATAATACATCGATAGAAGATTCATGGAAATTTTTGGAACATGTAAAACATTCTCAAAACTTCCATGATCTAGTTCCACTCTCCCTTTTCCAGAAACCTCGATTGGAGAGTCATCCCCCATGAGGATAGGAGGACCATTGCATGCAATTAAAGATGATAAGATATCATGTGTGATAGCCATATGGTGGGATGCACCTATATCCATGATCCAGGCATCAAGTGAATAGTGAACAACAAATAATGCATGATGATTACCTTTGGGAGCATGATATTCTATATAATTCTTGGTACCCTTGGGAATTTGATCCCCGGGGTTGTTCTTTTGAATAATCTAAGTCATAAGGTTTATTTTATTCTTTACCCATGTGTATTCTGGATGGAATCCTTGATTGCAGTACGTACACTTCTATCCTTTCTTCCCTTTTCCACTTTTTGATCCCAAGGAGTCATTGAACGGTTTGGAGTACCCTTCCTTCTTTTGTTCTACATTGACCTTTTATTTTCCTTTCTTTTTGGATTTCTGATGCTGATAACTTCTACCATCATGTGCAGAAAATGCATGATATTTGGAGTTTTTTATCACACCCATCTTGATGAGTTTATCATGCTCCTGAATCAGGGCCTCAATGAAGGTATCCATAAAGGGAATAGTCCAGGATGCTCCTGTAGTCAACCTTTGAGTGTGGAAAGTAGAAACAAAAACTGAATAATCCAAACCAAGTTATGACAAAATGGTGAGAACCATTCATGTTTACTGCTTTGATTTGTCAACCTCACAAGCCTTGAGTTGTGATAACAAATCCTTGTACCTTGTGAAGAAATCCTGGATGGTTTCAAATATTTTCAGATCTAATGCAAGTAATTCCACCTCGAGTATGTGGCCTCTCATATCATCAGTTTTTCCAAATATTCCTTCCATGGTGGTCTAGATCTTGCTTGGAGTTTTTCAAGAAGATACATGAAACACCAACTCAGGGGATATGTGCATGCAGAGGGCTCCATAAGCCTCATCCATTTTATTGAGATATTTTAATTTTTCAATGGATGATGTGGGTTCTATTTCTGTATCCATGGTCAACCTGTACAATCCTTTACCTCTGATAAAACTTTCCATCTTTTTCTTCCATTCAAAGTAGTTATATGGGGTGATAATTGCATACGGTGGAGATTCCATTCTTCTTGTGTTCTTCAATCTTCAATACCTGCAAATAAAAATGTTGGTGCACCTTCTTCCTAGAAGCCTATGGGATCTAATACCATGTAGAATGTGGTGAGTACCTTCACAAGAGATATAGATAGCATAAGAATGAACATGACTTGCAAAATAGATAAGGCGAGAGAAAAATTGGAGAGAAAAGAATGAGAAAATGTATTAACCAAATGAATGAATAATAATTTACAGATGATATACTCTATATAACTCAACTAATTCACATTGGAAGAGAATCCAATGCACCATAGTGGTGGTCTAGAGATATATGGACACACATAGACAGTTACCGTAGTTAACTTCCACCTAGTCCTCAATTAACTGAGTCATACGTGTGGAAATGAGAGAAACACATGAAGTTGTTGGTGATAAAACCAAGGTATCCATGCATGAGTGACTTCCACTAGTATAACTAATTGTAACTAACTCTAAACTGAAGAAAATACTCTCCTACGATGTAGGAGAGGTTCCTAAAACATAGGAGACCGTCAATAATGACTAATAAACATAGGAAAGTAAGGAAAAATATACTAGGTGTGTGTAATATCTCCAACAATATGATATATCAAGTCATGTATTGCATGTGCCATTGCTAAGCCATCCATCAAGAAGGAAGTAGGGGATGTACACTCCTCTCCCTGCACCAAGAAATACCTTGGAATGTATCTCCATGGATTACATGTCAATGTTTGCCTCCACCAAAAATGGTCATGATTGTGTTTTTGTGTCCATCGATCGATTCTCTAAGATGGGCATTTTGATACCCTATAAAAAGAGTATCATGATGGAAGCCACTACTAAACTCTTATTTTCACATGTTTGGTTTAATTTTGGGATACCATGGACCATCATTCCAAATAGGGACAATAGGTTTCTCAACACCTTTTGGTCTATCCCATGGTCTCTGATGGACACCAAGTTGACCAAATCAACTACCTTTCATCCCAAAATAGATGAAAAAATAGAGTTTATCAACAATATTAGTGTACATATCCTACACATGTACAACTACAAGCATCCACATACTTGGGATGAGGGTCTCGTATATGTTAGGAATATCTATAACAAATATCTCCACAACTATATTGGCCATGGACCTTTTTAGGTGTGCTTGGGGTTCCAACCATTGGCCCTCATTTATGTAGCTCTACCTATTTTAGAATCCCCAACAAAGTCCTCACACATTCATACAAAGGATGACAGAGCATCCAGATTCATTGAATAGATCTAGCACCTCCAACAAAAGGTTCATGATATCTTGGAGAAGGCCAATGCTAAGTATAAGAACTAACATGACCATTAATGGCTTCCTCACAAGTTTTAGGTTGGTGACAAGGAGTGGTTTCATTTTCAAAAAGAGTGTCTCACAAGACACCATAGGAATCTTGGATCACACTGATATGGGCCTTACACCATCACCAAGGTTGTGGGTGACAATGCTTTTGAATTGAGTATTCCTCCTTTCCTTGGCTTGCACTCAATTTTTAATGTGGAGTTTCTTTGAACATATTTCCCACCTATGCTAGACACCTCAAAGGTGGCTAAGAAAATTTTCCATATAGAAATAAATCCCAAATGTGTTTCATAGACTCCAGAGGATTACATCATGGACACCATAATGAAGGACACCTGCTAGCAGAACATGTAACTCTATCGGGTTTTTAAAGTAGGACAATTACTTCAACAGGGAAAATGTCTTACCAATGTACATATTCAGCAAAAGTTTCCCCATCTGCTAAGGAAAATTGACACAATGGGGACCATTGATTGCTAAGGGGGAATGATTGATCCAGGTGGATATTGGTGGCCACCCACCTCTTCCAATGACTCATCATGGTTATCCAAATTGGCCAATCATGGTTCTCCATCTTGGTTGTTTTTGTTATGATTTTTGGGTCCTAAACTTATGGGACTATTTTGAGGCCCTAAATGATATTTTTTGGACATTCAAGGGCCAAGTGACTCGCATCCTTGTCAAAATTTGTACTTCTTAGTTAGATTTTCCAATGAGCTATTGTGAACCCCAAATAGATATTTCATGAAAACGTTTCACCCCCAAGAAGTTGGTGTATCAACTAACCACCTCAGGGCTTGCAAACTTTTTGGCACTTCACCTCCTATGGCTAGGTTTCTTTCTTTATGTTAAAAGGAAATTATTTTGGTCTCTTGTGATAAATGTTTGTGAATGAGTGTACATGACATCTCTTTCTCTTTAGAGATAATCTACCATCATTCCATCCAGTTTGTGTTCTATATTATTTTGTTGTTTTATTCATTAATAAAAGTTGGGTTTCACTGTATTTATGAGTTCTCTGCTATAGTTTTTTTGTATCTCATTTCATTCTCAATATAATCTAGATCATCATTGGTTGTTTCAACACCATCATGTTAACAATCATTTCCCATTTCTTGATTGGAGAAAGAGATACAAGATCATCCATGATACAACTCGAGGATTGGCATTTGCACATGCCAAGTCTTGGGATAGGATTATTCATTTGGATGTGAAGCCTAAAACATTTTGGTGGATGAGAATTTCAAATCCAAGATAAAAAAATTTGCGATGTCCAAGTTGATGGATAGGGATTAGAGTCACACATTTACTTGTACTAGGGAGACTGCTATCTACTTACTCCCTGAATGGATTTTGAACACCTTTTCCATAAACAAGAGTGATGTTTACACTTTTCAGATGGTCTTGTTAGAAATCATTAGTGAGAGTATGAATTTAGACTTGTTATGGAGTTTTTCCCTTCATGCGTAATTAATATGATTGTGGAAGTTCATTATTTTTGTTGATTCAAAATTGCAAGATATAGTAGAACATCCATGGGAACAAGCAAAACCAATGATCAAAATTACATTATATTTTATTTAGGAGGATGCAATATCAAGGCCTTCAATGAATGAAGTGATCCTAATGTTGTAAGGCCACACTAGAGTAGAAGATCCACCTCTTTTGATGAGAACTCAAGATAAGATTTCTACTTATCCATAAAAGTGGTAGAACCCTTGTGCATAAGGTACATCAACAAGTGTTTCCACCCTCTTGAATATGTCTCTCTCTACAAGGTGAAGAATATATTGTTGTTATTTATTTTCTTCCACATAAATACCACCCATGGTATGAGGGCCACGACTCTTAGAAGAATGGGTTATGTTTTTAAACTTCTTATGATGATTGCTTATAGTGATACTACTATGGTACCTTATACTCTAATGTTTACAAGTTTGAAGGTTTCCACTCTAGAGGTGTCCATGTTGATATTCGTTACAACTCCAATGCAATATCCTCATTTTTTACTAAATAAGACCCCCAACAACACTAAATATGATTCAGAATGGATCATTATATATCTTATCATCTATATTGGTTACAATTTATGGATGAAAAATTGGAGTTGGTTTGCAAGGCCCATTTTAGTGCTAGTTCCCATTTTGGAGATTTTGTACCTAGAACCTTTTAGAGTCATTTTGAGGTATCAAAAAACACTTTTGGGTCAAAACTTTATTATCATGACTCTAGCCCCTCAATGTTTTTCTACACGATGAGAAATTTCCAACTATGCAAAAATCACCTCAATTGGACTTTGTATGTAGAAGTTATGTCTCTCTTAATTTGACCTACCTTGTTGACCACCATGGTATTGAGTGGATGCCATTACAAACCCCATTACTCACACATGTGGGGCTAGTCACACATGGAATTTCATGAAGTTTTTAGAAGGTCCAAAACCTTAACACTAATTGAGGGTTGAGGCATGAAGAAACCCTAACCTTAGATGGCTATCAAGATATGTTAAATACTGGGATTCTATGAAGAGAGGGAATTTTATTACTACATGAACTAGCACCCTTGTGAAAATTCCCAACAAAAGTGATAACATGGGGAAACAATATGGGAAATGCACCACTGCACCTCAGTACAATTTCCCCTTCACTTTAGGAATGATCTTAGAAAAAGTGGGGTATCCCTATTGATTAAGTAAAACTCTTAGTAAATTGATTACCATAAAATATTATGAATTACTTCAAATAATCCAAAAAATGTATAAGAACTAGATGCACAAGGATTTCAATGAATGATTAAATGATTCAAAGATAACCAATTACAAACAATAGCATAGAACTCCAATATATCCACTTGAGAAAGAGCGTTAGGAGCTAGTGGATGCATGTGCCAAATATGATATGGAAGATAAACAATGTAAAGAAATTCAGATTTGCAATTAAATAATTATCACTCAACAAATGAAATTTCAAAGAGGAAATAACCAATTTTAAGATAATTTAAGGCACAAAGAGTGTAATCAACTAACATAAATCAATGGTGCAATGTGTGCTTTGATTACCAATCAATTATATGCTAGAACAAAGATGAGCCTATGTATGTCGACAAGCTTATAAACATGTTTTTATGATAAATTAACGTAGAAATTACAAATTTGAAGTGAAGAGAGAACCATCTAAGAGAGATAAAATCTACTTGTAAATAAGACATCTTGGACAATTTCACTAGGGAAAGATATATGTTATGAAATAATTGTTGGAATATTCACCAATACAGAGAGGGGGGGTGAATCAATATTGAACACCTTTTACCAATTTCAATCACAACATTAAATTATCAATGATTCCATTCACTCATGATTTCATTTAACATATCATAAACATGTAACCATAAACAATGCATCACATCATACATAGATACATAGTACACCAATATTTTACGTGGAAACCCAAATGGGAGAAAACCAAGAAATGATTTCTTATATATCAAATATTGCATTCATAGGAAGCACCAAATTACAAATTCTCCAGCACCAGCTAGAAGGAGGCTCCAACCCCCTATTTACAGGCTCCAACTTAAAGGAATCTACAACTCCTTGAGTTCTCCATCTCCAACCTAAAGGAAGCTCCAATTCTTTGAATTCTTCAACTCTAACCTAAAGGAAGCTCCGACTCCCTATATTCTTCAGCTCCAACCAAAAGGAGGCTACAAACCCCTTTCCTTTCCCCTTCCTTCCACCCTGAAATATAAGTGTAGACTCAACCTGTCACTAAAATTATCCCTCACAATCAACCTGCCACTGATAATCAACCTGTCACCGATAATCAATCTATCATTGATAATCAACCTATCATCCAACATGTCATTGTCCTTATTACTGTCTCTATCTCTATCTCTGTCATTATAACTGTCACTATCACTTCGTCACTGCATCTATCACTGATATTGATTTATCATCATCAACTAAAACCTTATCCACTCACATAGATCATATACCAATATCACCAATCATGTGCTAATAAATGTGTGCCATAACATCCATCAACCATGTACCAAAATATGTCTCAAACATGTGAACATATACCAAAGTACATCTCAAACCATGTGCCCAATATCCAAGATACTCCTCAGACCATGTGCCAAACCATCCAAGATATGTACCTCAAACATATGCATCCATGTGACAAAAGGGCCTCCAATACATGCCTAAAGCATGTTCCAAAAAAACCAATCTCTATACATCAAACATGTGTTATAACATCACTAATATGTGCCTCGAGCATGTGGCAACATCACCATGGCATATATCAAACAAGATACGAAGGTAGACAAGATATACCTCTAATCATGTACCATAACATTACCAAGATGTACCTTATCATGTACCATCATCATCAATACTTGCCTTAAGAATGTGTCAAATCACCAAGATACAAACCTCAAAAACAAATAGAAAACCATACCTTTGATTTTGTAATAGACCTGGTGAATCAGATCACATAAATTCACACCTTTATCAATTTTAGCATCCAGGGATGAGCATCTTTCTCAAATCTTCCTCAACCCCATAGGACTAACCCATGCAACCAACAGTGCCTCATGTGACGAGCACCAATCAACCTGTGGGGGTGCCTCGTGGGATGCTCTAAGCCTGACCCGCGAGGTCAGCTAAATTAGGGTTTCTCATAAACCCTTTTCTCTCCTATGTGGGTCTGAGACTTCACCTTCACACTCCTTCGATGCCTCAGACTTGCTACCTTAGATTCTTCAATAGATCAAGTGTTCACTAGATAGATATTCAATCACTTTTTTGTATATACAAATGAGATGCTTCTTGAGGTGTATTTATACTTTTCAAACCAACTCCTTTACTTGTCTTTAGGGTCGACATGTAACTTTTAGTTGCAACAAATTTTTCTCCTTTAATTAATTTTGGACCGACTTGTAACTTATTTTTGCAACCATTCGAGGGCTTCTTAACCATTACTTCGGGGCTTCAACCTCAAGGGAGAATAACTTCTCAACCGTGAGGAACCACGTGGTGTACCACCTACCATTGGAAACAACATGATGAGGACTATCCATCTATGATGGTTTTCCATGCATGTGTTGTGTTCTTCATCCTCTTTTTTCTCAAATAGATTCAGGCTTCATGACCACACCTCTGGGGATTCTCAACCACTTAGCCACTTAGCCATATTTCCATCTCTTCTTGTAGAATTATTCAATCATATTCCCATGAGGGCCATGCTTAAAGCCACTCCATAAGGGGATCACTTTGGATATTTCTCCAAATACATCCATCACTTCTAAATTCTTCCAAACTTTCTTTGAGGCTTCTTCTAGGATTGACTAGGGTTGACATCAATGAAAACCAACTATCCAATAATAACAACCCAAAAAATGTTAGAATCAAGTTCTAAAGATATAAAAATGAACTAAGAAAGAACTTGAAAAATATGTGGTGAATCCTCCTTAGGGTTTCCAACACTAGCACTAGAATTCACCAATAAAATATCCAAATGAAAGATAAGGAATTATAAGCACTTAATTGATCAATTTTACCACTAGATATGTAAGATAAACTTGTAATAACAATCCATAAATGAAATATAATATAGGTGTGATTAAATATGAACCTTTAAACACCAAACTCTAGGCTTAGGATTTCTCCAAACCTATTTTTTATTGATGTCATGTATTTTCCATATTTTAAAAATCCTTAAATTAGCCCACAAAAGGTTATATAACACCTCGAAGAACAATTTGACAAGGTCATTTTTTCTTATAAGGGTTAGAGATAAACAATTAAGGACAAACCCTTGAAAAAAATAATTTAGGAAATGAAATAATCAATTATCTATGCACTAAACTAGGAAAGAAATCCAAATGAATAATTTTCTTTTATTTTTCACCATTATATTTCTTCTTGAACCAACAAAAAAATACAATATTTTTTATTTTATGATTTTTTGGTTGGTTGTCAAGCGAATACAAGTGTATTATTCCCACCAGGGCTTATGGGGTCAAGAAGCATGCCTCTCTAAGAATTGGTCATTCTTATCTTAAGGATTATGGTTAATATATTAGACCCCCTAGGGTAGAATAATCTATTATCTAATCAAGATAAGGTATAAAGACCAAGGCCCTACAAGAAGGGATTCCAAAAGGGAAAAAATATTCACCAACAAGATCAACTATAGCTTGAATAAAATACATAAAACCCTTACCAAGGAACCAAGATGAAAAACAAAGAAAAGGATTGAGAACTTATCCAAGCTAACAAGAGAATAAGGAAGGGACAAACCCTAAAAAATATTCTCTACAAGTTGTATAGTAACCCTTCGATGGATTGATATTGAAATCTAGTAGAAGTCTAGAACCATCACAACAAATCTTTGATGCAAAAAGAATAAACCAAAACAGAGAGAGCTCCAAGAATTAACACCAAAACCTCAAATAGGTAGATATTCAACAAATTGTATTCTCAAATGATATATATAAACAACAATTTGGAATGAGTGGAGAGCCTTTATTTATATATGAGGTGTCTACATCTTTCTCATTTTTTATTATTTTCTAATCTCCCTAAATTTAGCCTAGGAGATCTACAAAAGTGACTTTCCATCCACATAATGAAGGATACCAAGTCAAGATACAAGTAAAGCATGCCATGTGTACATAAAACCCTCCAAGAGAGGGTTCCATCCCACAAAGAGAGGGAGACTTGGTGAATAATCTCAATGTTCCTCTTGAAATGCATGTTGCAAGCCTCAATTCATCGTGTAGAGTCCCTCCAAGGAAGAAAAGTGTCAACGTATAGCCTCCAAAGGTGGAATGACCTCATGGATGAAGTGAAAAGGCCTCCCAGAAGTGGAAAAATCCTATAATTATGCTCACAAATCCTCAAAATATGTCTCCAAGGTATGACCATGTCCATATCTCAAGAAAATATACCTCCACAAACCATGGAAAATGACCCTCCAAGTCAAAACTGGGTCATAAGACCCCCAACAACTAGTGTGACATCCACATGTGTGAGGTAGGCCCTCAAATAGAGTAATAAATATCTCAAAAGTGATGAAAGATGAGCATTATATTATCTATGATGTGGCATGCAAGTGAAAATAGCCCCAAAGTGCGTAAATGTTGTGATCAATGCCTTGGGATCCATGTAATTCCTCAATATATGTGAAAATTCCTTGAGAAATATGAAAGTAAGTCATCATCTGCATAATCATCTCCAAGGGTATATGGCCAAAGTGTGACAAATAAAAAATATGGGGGTACATGCTTAGGCATAAGATAAGTGTGCTTTAAATAGGCATGACAATATTTACAACATGAGAATCACTTTTACATTACATACAAAGAAGTGAGAGAGACTAGAAGTTCCCCTACATCATGTATCCTAGTATATCCATCCCAAGACCCTTGCATACCGAACCAGGTCATAAATGACTGACATGGTGCCACCTTATTGCCACCAAGGGGAATTCAGCCTAAGCCATAAAAGAAAACACTATCTTGAAATGGGGATTAAAAGGATAGGCCATGGCAAACCACAAGGGTTATAGAGATACCACCTAGGTCCCACACTATTACGTAGATCATTTTAACATGGCCCAATGTAATACATAAGTACAAATATCATCACACTTTTGGTTCATCATGATCTAATGATACACATAATATGCTCATGTGATGGACCACATCTAGTGAAAAAATATAGAGTCCACTGAAATGACTCTAAGGTGTAAAAGGTACCATTCCTTTAGCATTTTACTTGTTCCATAGTTGAGAAGAGAATCTAGGAGTGTGTTGGCAGCCAACTCAATTTTTTCAATTGCTCTAAAAGCTGCCTACACCTATGTCTCTTGAATTTCAAATTTCTAGCACATTTTGCAAACAGAAGACATTTTTATTTTCATGTGACATTTGCAAATTGGTTTCGATTTAGTTTTCACGACCGAAAGCGTGAAAACTTCTCCATCGTTATGTGGACTGTCATCATCTTCTCATTGATATTCCGAAAGGCACTCACCTTTGGTTTTCTATTAAGTGGTTGGAGTGGTTTTCTTTCAAACTATGTCCATTTATATACTCTTACTTTGATTGCGCATTTTGATTAATAAGACTTTGAGCATATTAAGTTATGGGTTATATTTGATTTCATAAGGATCATGTTTGATCTAGTTTTATGTGATGCGATCCTTATTTTCATAAATCTTTGACTTGTCGATTTTATAAAATCATTTTGATTATATATTATGCTATAAGCGCATAATCAATATATGAGTTTCGATTTCATGTTGAATGGAAAAGGTTTGGAGTTATGAAGTCACGATCGGGTAAACTTTTGGTTTGATTTAATGGTCTGAATTTATGCGATGGCACGATTGGATAAACATTTAACTTTGGTTTTTGATTTTATGATTTGGATCATTACTTGGTGTATTGTTTGTAAGTTATGCAATGGCGCATTGATATAATATATGGTATGGCAAGTTAATACAATTATCCACCGCCCAAATTATCGGGTTGGTCGATTCATATGGTTTAAATGATATTATGGTGGATGGAACAGCACTGTACTGTGCCATTATTATCCTGCATGGCGGTGGTAATCCCACCACCTTC
Organism: Picea engelmannii; assembly: GCA_009831015.1. Classification (NCBI taxonomy): domain Eukaryota; kingdom Viridiplantae; phylum Streptophyta; class Pinopsida; order Pinales; family Pinaceae; genus Picea; species Picea engelmannii. Next base: position 536,588 of record ML796172.1, read on the forward strand.
GCACGCCTACAATTAATCCATTCCCCTTTGAGCGCTGCAGCTGTTAACCGTAGCGATTTTCGACCCTGCGTATTGTATTTTTCAATTCAAACCCTACTATGCACAAAATCCATGGCTCCAGTCGTAAGGGCCGAGCCCAATGGTTGCCAAGCATTGCTGATGTTAGATGGCGCTTATAGAGAGCTGGAGAAGTTAGGATGGCTCCCGTTCATAAGAAAATTCGATGGTTATAACCCTAGCGTGGCTCGACAATTTGCGTTAACCTTCGATGGCTGTCGAGCCAAGGTTGGGGATGTGCAACTGGAAATTAATGAACAATTTCTTAGCTCGAAAACCAGTCTGCCTGCTACGGGACAGAAGTGGTCGAAAAATTGCAAGGTGGAAGATGTCCCGTGGACATTTCTCTTCCAATATCGAATGGTGAATTCCTGCGACAAAGGTTTGCCTGCAAATATGTTAAAACAACGATGGCATGACCTGCTAATGATAACCAAGCAATTCATTACTTGCGAGGGAAGGTACGGGTTCATTTTCTTGTATCACCTTCGTCTATTGATGGTTTTTATAGGCTATGAGCTTAATATGCCTCACTACCTACATAGGAGTTTGTTTAAGATGGCTAAAAGGTACAAACGCAACCAGGCCGATACCAGCCTCTTCCATTATGGGTTAATTAAAATGATTATGGTTTATGAGTTGGGGTTACGTCATGACTGTTGGGGTGATTTTCTCAGTCGGAATAACTTTGAGGACTCAATCCCACCACAGGTTGATAAACCTATGGTGAGAGAAAGCAAGCATACCCCCCCTGTGCCTTACAATGTTTTGCTACCCAAACCTCTACCCGACTCACCTATGAACTTGCCCATGTCTGTGACCAAACAGGTCAAAATTGCTAAACCCGCAGCCAAAAAGCCTAAAGCTAAACCTAATGCAAATTCTAAAGGAAAGAAAAACGCCCGGTTAATCTCTCACATGGCAAGAAATAAACCCAAAATTCCTGTTAATCCTGAGCCTATCATGGTCAGCGAAGATTCTAACTCGGAGATTGAATGTTTCCTCGCAAACGAGTATCCCTACTCAGAATGACTGTGTGACAAACCCTCATACGACTTTGTCAAAAACCTACCACCTTGTTTGCAGAATGATCCCAATTTCCCAGGCATTGAAATGCCTCGTGGAACCCTCGGTGACTCGACGAAATCCTCTCCTGCTCAACCAATTGTTCCACCATGCGATCAGTGTGGCTTATGGTTGGAAAGTTACTACCTAGATGTGCCGATATTGCAAGCCAGAATTCATGCTCTGGAGGATCAAGTGGCAAAACTCACCAGTCATAATGCGAAGTTGCAACCCACTGACAAGAAACAACGAACAACAGGTTCAATTCTATTTAAAAACGTTGAGTCAGCTACAACAATCGTCAATTAGAAATTGGCATAGCCAGAGCAACCTCGCTGGTATGACTTTCACCCATTTATATGACATATTCATAAACTCGGTGTACATCTTTGACCTGCTCTGTCACATAAGCATGCACTGTTGTATATAATTTTGTTTAGATAAATCAATTTTCGTTAATTAGATTTGGTGTTGATTCTATTAATCATAATATGGATTTGATTGTTTTAAATCGGTTGCAATCGAATGTTCTGTTGCATCTATTATAGACAAGTTGTTTTGCATTTCAAATCTTGGAACATGATCTATGTTGCGATCCGAATTGGTGATGATACACATATGTAACGATGGTTATCTTTTACAGTTTTATTTGAATATAACTTTGACCAGCATGGATACGGTTTGGATTATGTTTAAAAAAGGGTTTTGTTTTATATCGTGAAGTAACACAAATCGTAACAGTCATGCAAGTCCTGGCCAGTCAATTCGTTGTGGCCAATCGGCCCTGTTCTCTTTTGAATTGGAATGACAATGGATATTCAGTTACGAATGGATTTGTAAAATGGAAATAATCATGCCCAAGATTATGAGTTGTTCTATATTTGACTCAAACCCGATTTTATTTGATTGTTGCCCAACTTATGGTTATCACTATTGTTGTTGGATCTTGATTATGTAACACCCAACAATCAAAACCTATGTCGATTTTTAGTCAATACTGTTACGCATGTTTCGTTTTCAATATATCGTAACAGCCTTCCATATTGGAATTTGATCACAACAGAATGAATCTTATGCATAATCTCTACAGCCTGCCTATCTTTACTGTTGATTGAAATGACACGAACTTTATGTATATTGTTACAGCTGTAACAAATCTATTTTGTGTTCAATGGTATCGATTATAATTATGTTGTGGCAAATCATATCTTATATGATTACGATTCTGTTCGATTATGGTTTTATTAATTACGATTACATCGTATCTTATACGATTTGATTCATTGCTTAATTTCATTTGATACGAAACAGGCCTGTCAAGGTTTGACCATGTTTTATGGTAACTGAAAACAAAGCATTCTTTACTCTGTTCCAATTGCATTCATTTTTTATATTGTTTGATTTGAATGATAATTTCAATTGAATCATTAGTAATTCGTTTTTAATGATTATTAAAATATGATTGGTTTTGATTCCATTTGATTGCTATCTGGTCCTGTTTGCTATTTTTGACTAGCTACAGAATCAAATTTTTTATTGTTTTCTTAATGAAATATCTTTCTAATTTGATATTTGTGTTCTATTGCAGGTAAATTCGAATTGGCAGTAGATATGATGAGCAGTTAGAGGATGTTTCACAGATTTCACTTGCATTTTATTTCCTTAGTTTAGTTGATTTTGGGATATCTCCCAGATTATGTAAAACTATTTGATATTATCCACAAGGAAGTTTTACCTTGTGAAGAGACCTATATATACTTATGATTTTTGTAATAATCATCATCCTCATTCGTGGGAGAACAAGGATATGGAGTTCTGATACAGACTGGAGCAGAATAGATGTTTTGTCATAGCTTTAGCTTCTCAATATATCAACATTTTGTTTCAAGTTTTGTATATCACTTTGCTTATGGTTTATGACTACTTTAGCTATCTAAATCATGTGCAAATGATATAATTTTGGTCACTGTTATCCATATCTTGTTTCTTCCAAATAGATAAAATACATAACAATTGTTAATTCATTTTGTGAATGATAGTTTTATCTTCTTCATAAATTGAATTGTTATATATAAGTTTTCTGCATAACCGGTTTCCCTTATTGCAGGAATTTGTAATCATAAGATTGTTATGATTTTCTTTTATGTCTTGTTTGTCCTGTAAAATACTTCAAGGAGCAGCACAGCCGATCGTTTACGAAAATCTTAAGGACTAAACGGTGCGAGTTTCTCTCCTCTAACCAGCTTAAGAAGTCATCTTACACAGGGCAGACTTGGAGCGTTTCCAGGTCAATTAGTTTGTTGTTTACTGTTTTTATTAAGTAGTTTAATATAGATATAAGTTTAATTAGATTTATATTAGATTGTTTAATTTTAGTAAATATATTTGATCGTTTAATTTTAGTAGTTTTTATTTCTTTGTCATAAAATATAAAAATCAAAAAGATATCTGGCTGTCTTAGGGCAGAAAATACATGAGTTTTGCAAGTTTTAATTAAATCTGTAGGTTGTTCATAGTGTACATTTGTGAATAAGAAATATTGTAACTGATAATTAGATAGCTGATTTGAATTATTATAATAGTAGTTAGTCGATTGTATATAATAGTTAGAATAGTTAGTTTTAGTTTTAATTTAATTTATTAATTTGTTTTAAATAGATTAGTATATTAGTTAGTTAGTTCAGTTGTTTCATTAGTTGTAATTAGTTTAGTTTCTTTTAGTTTATTTTAGATAGTAATTTGTTTAATTAGATTAGTTAATTCAGATCAGTTTTATCTTCGGTTTTCTTAGGAGACCTTAGAGCAGCTAACGGAGCCGTTAAACTCGTCAGGGTGGTCCATTCCAAATGGCTTGGGTTATTTAGACAACCCCGGACCGGTTCCACTCTCCCAGTTTACGGACGGTCAATTTCGCCCGTCAACAGAGTGTGATTTGGGAGCATAACAGAGGAGGTAGAAAATTTTGTAGCTGACATTTAGGCCATAATGTCAAAGGAAACTTCGTAGTGAGTTCCCCTTTCTTTATTTTTTTTTAATTTCATAACTGAAGAAAAGAGAAAAAATGATAGGCCTCACCTTCTAGATCTGTTTTCTCATGTATCAGGTTTCCCAAGTCATATCTTGTGTTCATTTATGTGATTGGTTTGTTCATTTGCTTGTTCTTTCATTTCCAAATTCCAGTTATTTCCATAAATTTGAGCATGAATCTAGTAATAATATCTAAGGGAATAAATTACAAAATAGAAGATTTCATAATATTGCAAGATCTATTGTGACAAACTATTCCAATGGGATAGCCATGATAGTTTACAATTCAAAATACATGTTTTGTCCAATGTATTACATGAATTGTGTTTTTCCATGGTTTATGAAATAATGACTGTTGGAATAACTTCACAATCGAAGTTTTTTTATCATTCCATTGGTCCATGAAATGTTCTCATGGAATGGAAAGAGTACAAAGTTGGCGTCGATGTGAAGTGTGCAATATTAATTTCCCTAGTTTCTTGGTCATTCTATTCACAATCTATATGTTTTAAATATTTGATATGCCAACCAAATCTGAAATCTATGGTAGGATTTTGAAAAGGCATTTCGGAAGTTAAGTGGTGGATTTAAAGTGTCCCCTCTTCGTCTACCACCTCCAATTTGGTGGATCTTTTCCTACTACCACTCTTGACTACTTGTGTCTCACCCCTTCACTTCCCTTTGCATGTTAGTTTCATCTATCAGTTTTGAGCTACTTTCTATTTTATTCTGACAATCTGTGTTTTTCCTTTTATCTTCTTTGCATTGCCTCCCTTCCACCACTTCCATCACAATTTTTTATACACCGAGTTTCCCTTATCTTTTTGTGTTTTTCTCTTACAAAGTTTTCTTTTTGGTTTTCTATGTGTTTTATATACCTTATATTATGTTTCATCCCAATGGCACTTTGTTTGGAGGGAATATTTGTGCCAATCACTAGGGGAACCAATGTGTGGTATCCAATACTAGTGCCACCATTGCAAGAGGGAGAACATGGATAGAATGGTTCACATGCTCATCTACATAATCTAAGGGTTAAGGTACAAATTGATGGTGTATGGATTCAAAAACAACACAATATTTGTTTACATTGGTAGATAAGAAATCCAATAATCATAGTGTATCACATGCTCATTCACTCGACCCCACTATGCTCCACACATGTTCTGGAAGCTACAAGATCTTTCTCATATGATACTTGTTGAAAAGAAAAAAAAAATGAAAATTAAGAGAACCCGAATCCATTGCATTTGTTATGTCATGCTACTATATAATACCTATCACATATGTACCCACCTACAATTATTTATGTAGGAATGTACTTATGCTTCCCCCACCCACAAAACAAAAAATCATAATTTTACTATGCATAAAAAAGTTAGATTATGTGGATTCCTTTTAGCATTCATATGCTTCACCTAACATCTACTATTGGAACCTCAAAATGGATCCTAATGAATTACACACTTAATCATGCTTATATATATTAGTATGATACCAGAAAAGAGTATCAAAAGTTGTTTGAAAATGTAAAAAAAAAAACTTTATTCTAAAATAACTATAGTAGATCATTAAATTTCAAAGAGGGATCATAAATTACATCAACATATTTAGCGATTATAGCACCATAGTCTTCACATGATAATAAAAAAATAGAGTAAGAAATAAAATCATAATTCATTTAGAAAGAGACTATAATCAAATCAAATGGATGGTCCTAGATCATATTCATGTTGCACACCTTCCTGAGAATCCACTATATGCCAAAGACTATGCCATCAACACACCCAATTTATATAAGGAATCAACAAGGGTGTTCCTTTATAAATGTGTAGGAAAGAGACTTCATTTATTGAATTTTTTATTTTGATAACCTTATTGAAAATGGGCATTAATTGGAAATTTCTAAAAACAATAATCCCTTTCATCTAATCAATAATTACTTTGGAGTTTCTCGTCACCTGTATTTTTTTATCCCCTTTTTAATAGATAGAATTAGTACCAATTTTAGTGATAATATCTTTGCTCTATTGTTTGAGCTCCTACCTAAACTAATTTTTATTTTCTAATAAGTTGATTCATAAATATATAGAATCCCACTAGCTCTATAGATGGTTTCCCTTGTGCTACTTCATAAAAATATTCCCAAGCATTTAAGCATTAGATATATCTATAAATTATTCTCTAATTGCCCTTTTAGGTTTGTTGTCTTGTACCTAGTTAAAGACTCTTAAAATGACCATACTTTGAGTAGCATAAATTCAAGGAGGAATGCAACAATCTTTAAATAATCTAGAATTCCTCTCCAACCAAACCCCCAAGAAATAATGAGAGGTGAGGATTTGAGAGGCTTTATTAGTAGATTTTTACATCAGAACCTAAGTGATTATTCTATAGACTCTCTACCTCAAGCATTTCTCACAACTGTTTGAACCTTAATATCCTTCCAAAGTGATAATGAATATGAACAATGAATTAGCATATGAGGAAGATTTTCTTCATAATTATTACACAGAGGGCACCTTCTACGACCATTCCAATTTTTCCTTTGCATAAAATCCCAAGTAGGGACCTTTTGATTAAGAACTAGCCACATGAATATTATGACTTTGAGAATGCATTTAAACTTCGAAGCCTCCTTATACAACTAATGCAATTCTTGACTACCTTCTTCTTATATAAGTACTTTATATCCTAGCTTTGCAGTATAACCCTCAGCTCCCTCCCCCCCACCCACTACAAGGTTTCTAGACCACACAAGAACATATTCATCTTGTTTTATTCTAACATGGCTATTTTTGAGAGCATAAAAATAGTTTTCCCACTATTGACTCTCATCACCAAGGAAATCCATGTTTTCAGTGGTGAGCCACACCTAGTTGAGTATAGAATAATCCAATTAATCAACTACTTACTACAAATAAAAAAAAAGAATGTACTTGTGATATACAACCTTTCCATAGTATTCCAACCAACAAAGGAAACCTATTTTTGAGCTTTTAATATCTTGTTTGGTAAAATGATATATGCTTCAAGTTTTGGACATGCGATGAAGAGGTTTCTCCTGGTCATGTATCAAACCTTTTCCGTTTACTCTTGTATTATATTGAATAGTAATTGGTTTCTTACCTTTTCCAAGCTAAGTATTATCCATTAATTCTCTTACAGATCGCGAACAAATCAAATACATTTTCCGTTATCTATTCCATAACCATTATGCAATATATATATAGAAATTGCATGTCTTCACTGAGCCTAAAGTGTTTTTTCTTAGAAAATGCTTAGCAATAAACATAATTGAAAATTACTCCAAAAACATTCTAATGGAGCATTAAGTTTTGAAGTTTTCAATCCTCAATTAAGTTTAAAAATAAAACATTTCAACCTCTTCACTTTTTCCTAAAATATTTTGTATATCTTTAAAACAATTACTAATTAATTTATTTTCCTAAAAAAACATAACCCATTAAAATTAAATGTGTGAATTTGAAAATTAAAACAAAACCTTAAAAACGATACACTAATCAACTAAACCAACACCTTATTACAAATAATACATATTTTAACCAAGTTTAAAAATCATTAAATAAAATCATTACAAACGAGAAATGTTTTGACAAATCTTTTCAAAATTAATTTTAACATATTCTAATACTCAAATCCATCAAAAGCCATATCACTTTATAAGGTAAGAGCCCACGGTAAGTCCCAAGGGATAGCTCAGTTGGCAAGATGTGGACACGCTCTCCCAGTTTGGGGAGAGGTCACAAGTTCAAGCCTAGCTATGAGTCCCTGGGGCTGCTGCTTTTCCACTCCCATATCATCCACTATGTGGGGAAGTATCGGGGTGGGTTCCCAGCGAGTTAATTTCTCATCTGGAAAAAAAAAAAGGTAAGATCCCACCCATTATCGATCCGTATTAAGGCGATTGTGTTTTGCTTCTATTGTACATTATAGCTAAAAGCCAAATAGTTATTATGGTTGGGTGTCGCGTACATTTTTTTATATTTGTCAAATGATTCTCCTCGATTGTATTATGTATTATGTGTCAATGCACGGTGGATTAGAAGGTCTAAACTCCTTTAATGGCGGTCCCTACAATGTATGTGGAGTGTAGGGGCATATACACAGGGGTAAAATTTAAATATATAAAAAATTTCCTATGAGACAATGAACAAGAGGAGATGATGAAGTTCTTTCACATAAAGATTTATTTGAAGAGTAATGATGATAGATTTATTTGAAGATTACTATAGTTGATGCCATATTAGATTCTATATCACAAGCCATCCTCATTACATGGTAGTTGGTAAAGATACTTGGATTAGAGGTTTATGACCATATGCATTTACAATCATTGGGTTGGTTGAATAAGGATATGGGATTGGGTTGGTTGAATAAGGATATGGGACTGAAGGTCACTAAGCAATGAAAAATTAGATTTTCCATTGAATTCAAGTCATCCTCATTATATGGTTTTTTTCATTGAATTTAAGTCATCCTCATTACATGGTAGTTGGTAAAGATACTTGGATTGGAGGTTTATGACCATATGCATCTATAATCATTGGGTTGGTTGAATAAGGATATGGGACTCAAGGTCATTAAGCAATGAAAAAATAGATTTTCTATTGAATTCAAGTCATCCTCACATGGTAGTTGGTAAAGATACTTGGATTGGAGGTTTATGACCATATGCATCTATAATCATTGGGTTGGTTGAATAAGGATATGGGACTCAAGGTCACTAAGCAATGAAAAAATAGATTTTCCATTGATTTCAATAACAATGATGAAGTGGCAGGGGATGTAATGTTGTTTAATGTTTATGGTGTAGTCTTTAAGAGATTTTATCTATATTTGTGGGATGTTGTCTTTATGAGGAAATCCAACCAATATCGTGTGATTAAGGATGATAAGTTTTTTATGGTCAATACATATAAGGGAAAGTCCAATTTTTTTTTGTGAATGCCAAGTAAAGTAAATTATTGATTAACTCAAGTGGAAAAAAAATTGTTGTTCTTAAGGAAATATCAACAAGAAGATGAGTTTGTAGAAGTAAAGATGATGGTGGAAGTGCAAAAAAGAGAAGCAACAACACTTGAAGGAGTTATTGTAGGAGTATCAAAAAGTGTTCCAAGAACTAAAAGGTTTTGCCCCAAAAGTGAAGTGGGATAGGAGATTCAATTGCAACTCGATTCTTCTTGACCAAACATTTCACTATATAGACCAACCGCTTTGGAATCATAAGAAGTGAAGACACAGTTGCAATAAATGTTGAAGAAAGGAGTCGTTTGAATAAGAACTACACCTATCAGATCACCAATAATAATTGTATCCAAGAAGGATGGAACGTGGAGAATGTTTATTGACTACATAGCTATTAATAAGATAATTGTCGATGTTTTGATAGCATTGGACAGGTAATTCCACTTAGGCATGTGTTTTGCAAGTGGAAGTTGTCGAAAATATTCTAGTCTTGAGTTTACTTTAGTTAGAAAGAATTAATTAAAGTAAATTGTATTAGTGAATTGAGTTATTTAAGTACATGCTTAACATGCATCATGTAATCTAAATCTTAAGTGAGTGTGAGAAGTAATCTCAATCGTAGATCACTTTGAATATTAGAAATAGATTGTAACTCATGATTATAAAATCAAGGTTGGGGTAGAGAGGAAGACACATGTGTTGAGGGAGTCAACAGAGTTGAGACTTTGAGAGGAAGTCACTTGGTGAGAGACCAAGGTAGGGACTTGTGTGAGATACACTTGTGAGAGACTTTTGATGAGAGATCAAAGTCAAGGACTTGTGTGAGATACACTTATGAGAGACTTGGTGAGAGACCAAGGTTGAAGATAGCAAAGAAGGATTTTTGCTAGAAAGGAGTGTAGGAGCAAAGAAGGAATTTTTCTTACACTAGAGTGAGGAGATCTCACTCGTTGGGTGAACATATTTCATCCAAGTATTGATGAGAGGGTTGAATCGTAAATGACTGTGAATCATGATCTTGGATAGGTGGAGAAGCACTTCCATCTAGAGCTCATACAGATCAAGGAGGAGAGAGAGGAGAAGTAGCCATAGGTGGGTTTCAAAGGACAGTGTTGGCACAGGAGCAGACCCAGGGTTCAACTCCAAGAGTGCACCAAAAAGCCATAACTATTGGCCCTTTTGGAAACACTTGCGAGGTAGATGCAATCTCACTCGAAGTAGCTATGGGGTGTTGCAAGACACAGATGTCTACAACCAAAGGAATACAAAGTGGATCCAATACAAGAACAACACAACATCTAGATGTTAGTTATCAACTTAGTCCTACCTCGCACATTTATCTGTCAGATCTAACACAGTAATGGAATAACAGTATATCAGGAACAAGAGAACACCACATCAATCACACACAACACCAAGATATACATGGTTCACCCTCTCCCTAGGGATACGTCTACATAACTGTGCTTTATAATATATTAAGATGTAAGAATACAGTTCTTATCTGTGCTCTTAGATAACAAATCTTCTCCTTTCCTCTTTGTCTTCCCTCCCTGCGCACCCAGATGGAGGGTTGATCTTCACACCCAGCTGAAGATCTTACAACACAGACTTCCCTCACTGCTTAATATTTCTCTCTCTCACTACCATAATCACTCATAACAATAATAGACTTGGGACTCTTCACCGACCCCTCTTCCCTCATCTAGGCTCTTATTTATACATTAAAATGACTCACCGACAGCCTTAGGCCGAAACCTAAGTGTCAAAACCCTAGATACCAAAAACCCTAGGTGTATGAAACCCTAGGTCAACTTGACCCACATTTTTAGGGCTTCACTAACCTGTCTTTCCTTCCTTCTCACGTGGTGCTCCAAAGCATCGAACGATGGCTTTTTTTGCTTGTTGAGTTGTCCACTATCTGTCTTCCTTGTTGATCTATCATCCTTGATCTCCTCGTTCAATGGCTTTCTTTCTCTTACTTCGCTCTGTCTTTTCTACTCTTTTGCTCACTTCGACCCAGTATCAGTCACTGTGTCTTCCGCGTAGTTCACATTTTGTATTTTCTGCCTTAATCTTTGCTTACTTCCATAACCAAGGGCCAACAGGCCCCCAACACTCACATGTGACTCGTCCCGAGGCACTTTGGATTTGAACCTTCTGTTTTGCTTCGACTTTAGGCTGTGCAGAGCAACCTGTGATTTTTTCTCTCTCCTCCCCCACAGTGTGTAGACTCTCTTTTCTGTGTCTGGTACCCAGTTTCAACTGCACCTGATACCTAGACCCTTCCTCTTTTTCTCTTACTAATGGCTGCGAGGCAACTGGTTGTCATAGTACAATTTCAACCGGCTCCCATTCACCAAAATTTACTTCCATTTTCCATTCAAGGTTTTCAACTGTGCAACTCCTCCTTCCATGACATATTGTTGGCAGCCATTTTTCATTTTTATTGTTTCCGCATAAGCTGCCTACACAAGGGTTTTGAACCCTCAATACTCGTTGCAAATCTTTAAAACAAAACGACACTACTATCTTGTGCATTCACACACCTACCTTTTTTTTTCATTTTCACAACTGCAAGCGTGAAAACCTTGGGTTGCAAGTCATATCAATGGAATTAAAATCATCTTTGGATTATTACAGATCTTTTTGTTTATGTCGTCATGGCTCTTTTACCTCTAACTCAATGATGGTCACACAGTTGGCAAGACACCAAACCTTTATTCACTTTGCATTTTTGTTAATATGGTTTCAATTTGTAAGTTCGTGATGCAATGAGTTCTAGTGTTTTTGATTGAATCCTTGATACAATGGTGGTATGATATTCTATTGTCTTTGATCAAATTCCTTGGTGCAATGGTTTCATGAGAATTGTGATTAAATCTATGGTGCAATGGTCGATGTAATGGTTTCTTTGAATCATACAAACACTATTGTTGATTTAATATGCGGACCAATTGTTGGTTATGAACACTATGGTTTTCAAATAATTATTGGATTTTTGGTCAAAATCTTTTGGTTATTTATGTTATGGATTTTGATGACTATGTGAATAATCCATTTGATATTGGTTTACAATGTTTTGATTGTGATTTGAATGAATATGTTACCAAGACGCCATCATTTGCACATGCCAAAATGAATATTTTGCATGGTTTCCACCACCCTCGCACGCATAGGCATTAATGTCTGCCTTGTATCTCGGGCTACCTCTGTTTGTTTTGGGGAAACCTGTGAGCATTTGGTCCTGTTTCTACCTTGTCCATCCCCCTCACCATTTACCCTGACTGTGTGCTCTCTCCTATGGCCCCTGTAGTGCAAATTTAATTCCATGGTGTTCAAAGTCTGTTACTGTTTGATAGTGCCAGAGAAGACTGCCCCCTTAATTGCCTCCCAGAGACACATTTTTGTGTGAGCGATTCTAGGCAAACGGTTTTGAATCAGATCAAACCCTTGAAAACCCAGAACCAAAATTAGCCCTTTTACCTTCAACTTGGGCAGTTTCCTCAGAAATTGGTTTATTACAGAGATATGGCTCATCCTTTAGAGGTCAAATTTTAGATCTTCTCCGTGGCTGAAAGGTGCGTTTTGGGTCTGTGTGCATTTGTTGAAACATCTATGAATTCTCTAGGCCTGGGCCTCAGAACCCCTTCCACCCATCCAGCCTTGTGCCTCTTGCCCTTTGTTGAACCCTTGATCAATCCAAATATTTATCAAGCCGTCTATCAGCAAGTCAAAAGACCACGGGTTCTATCGTGTTCAAGAATGTTGAGGCAGCTACTACCTTTGTTAACTCAAAGTTATCCTAACCAAATCGATTTCCTACAGCCCAGGTATGTTATTTCAATATCGATTTTTGGTTTGAATTAGCATAGTCGATTGTGTTTTCTCAGAATTAGTTTTGTTTTGTTTGAATAGATTTAAAAACGATTCTGTTATTTTCGAATTACCAAGAATGATTTCATTTTGAATTATGTTTGCATTGAATCAGTACAAAGATTTGTTTGCTAGACCGATTATAGCTCTGTTTTGATTAAATCGGTTTAATACGATTTTGGTGTTCTTGAATTGGTATAAACGATTGAATTGGCTCTGAGTTAGTTTAATATAGTTCTGTTTTGTTTGATTTAAAAAAGATTTTGTTTGTTTTAAATTAGCATTAGTCGATTGTGTTTGCATTGAATTAGTCTGATAAATCGAATACAGTTTCGTTTGGATTGAACCGATTGGACACGATTTTGTTGTCCCTGAATTAGCATAAATGATTGTATTCATTTTGAATTAGTAACAAAACAATTGTTTGATAGATTGCACACATCCCTGTTACCATTCAATTAATTCAATACAATTTCGTTTGCTTTGAATTGGCATGAAAGATTTGGCTAGTTTTAGTGTGAATGATTGGCTTTGCTTTGAATTAGTAATTAAGAGTTGTTTGATTCACTGCATACATTCTTGTTATCATTTGGATTGATTTAAAATGATTTTGTTTGCAAATATGACCAGCTACAAAATCGCGAGATTCTGTAGCTAGTCATAAAAGTTGGATTTTTGTTGATTTTACAACTGAACGCTATCTAAAATTGTTTATTCTTGTCTATTTTCAGGTGCACACGAATTTCAATATGACTTGGACCTGCTGTGACAATTTAGAACATGCTTTTGTTACACAGTTTTTGTTTTAGGTTGTTAGTCTTAGGCAGAAATAGGAATCTGGGAGATTGTTCCCATATTTTTTGCAAACAGTTTTTGATAATTCCCACAAGGATGTTTTACCCTGTGGCCTTTATATACACATTATTTTTGTAAACAACCCATCACTGTTGGGAGAACAAAGACTATGGACTTATGAGGATACAGAATGGAATGAAAGTGGATGTTTTGTAACAGCTTTAGATTTCAATATATCAAGCTTTTATTTCGAGTTTTGTTCATATCAGTTTGTAATCAAATTATCGACTACTTTAGCTATCATAATTTGTTGCAGGTTGATGAGATTTGGTTTATGTGTTGTCCATATTTAATGTCTCTTATTTTACGTACAACAATTATCCTATTTCAATTTAATAAGCAGAAGGTTTATCTTCTTTGTTAAGTGAACAATTATGTACAAATCTTCGCATGGGGATTTATCTAAATGTGATGATCTGTAAATTATAAGATTGTTGTTGTTTTACGTCTTGTTTGTTCTGTCATTCGTATTCAAAGAGCATTGCTTCTTCCTGTTTACGAGAAGCTTGTGGAAATATTTGGTGCATATTTCTCCCATCAAACAGCTAAACCGAGTGCTGTGAACAGGACAAATAGGAAGTGTTACTTCAGGTCAGTTTGGTATTTGTAATTTAATAGTTAAATAAATTCAAGAATTCTCAGTATTTTATATAGATATATAGTTCAGATTATTATCTTAATTGCTTAGCTTAGTCAGTTTTCATTTCACTTCTTTCACAGAAAAATTATAAAAATAAAAAATAATAGTATCGCTGTCATTTTATAAATGATTTCGCAAATTTCGATTAAAATTTGTATTCTGTAAATACTGTACATATATAATTGAGATCTAATTCTGTTGAGAGATGAACTTTTGATTTCATAGAATTATTGTTGTATAATATTAGTTAGTGAACTGTATATGTATATTTTAGAATTGTATATAGTTTGTTGTAGCTGCTTTTCCACTTAGATTAGTTTCTTTAGTTTAGTTTTTCTTTCATTTTCCTAGGACTTAGATCGGCCAACGGAGCCTCTAAACCCGTCGGAGTGGATCATCCCAAACGGCTTGGGTTATTTAGACAACCCCAGACCGGATCCACCCCTCCAGTTGACGAGCGGTCAATTTCTCCTGTCAACACATATACAACCTCATATGGACCCAACCAATGTGTTCTGAACTTCCCTAGATGCTTCATGAATTTTTTTTCATATACCAATACCAAATCTCATTGTTTGAAGGCTTTCTTCTTGATGTGTCTGTCATGGAAGGAATGTTCTCTTGCCTTCTGTACCTATTGATGGAATCATGCAATAAATTTGTCTTCTTCTAGTTCAACCAACTGCCCGAGCCTCTCTTGAACAATGCTAGTTTCATCCATATCTATAAAGGTTGTGATTCTTAATCTCGAACCAAATATTCCATCGGGACAACTGCTTCGAGACCATAAACCAACTTAAAGGGGGTCTTCCTTGTTAGCTTCTTGCAAGTGGTTCTATAGGCCCATAGTATTGTTGGTACTCTTAAATCCTAGTCATCCTTGTTCACACTGCAGATCTTTGTCAGCGTTGTCTCCAATATCTTATTGAATGCTTCAATTGCCCCATTCGCTTGTGGATGGTAGGGTGTGATCTTCTGATGATGGACTGCAAATTCCTCAGTTAAGGATTCAACGGTCTTATTGATGAAATATGTGCCTTGATCTCTCATAAGGATCTTCGGGCATCCAAACCTGGTTATGATGTCATCAAATATGAAGCGCGTAGCTGTAGTTGCACTACATTCCTTAACTACTCTTGCTTCAACCCATCTGGTCAAGTACTCTATTGCAGTTATTATGTACCTTGCTCCTGTGTGCTTTTCTAGTGGGTTTATAGGTCCCACAAAATCAATGGCCCATCTCTCAAATGCTTGTAAGGTCAGCTGCGGTGCTAAATGCATTTCATCTATTCTGGATGGTTTCCCAACTCTTTGGCATACATCTCAGGTTCTATAGTAGTCCTTAGCATCTCTGTGTAAAGTAGGCCACCATAGGTCAGCTCTAAGAACCTTCTGCGTTGTTGCTTTTCCTACGTAGTGTCCTCCTGTGATGCCTTCATGAGATTCTGCTAAAATCAGTGGTCGTTCTTCTTCCATAACACATGTCCTCAGGATCTCATCAGGTCCCATTTTATATAGTTGTCTGGCTATAAGTGAAAAGTATGGAGCATGCACTACCAGTTATTTCTTCTGGGTGATTGTATATTCACTAGGTTCCATTCCTGTTGACAGGAACTGGACTATCTCGGTGAAGTGATCATCAATCTTTCTAATGGCCAGCAATTGTGCATCTAGCACTGTATCCTCCAGACTAGTAGTTTCCTCTCCATGTTCCAACCTTGACAAGTGGTCAGGTCCTTTGTTCATTCTCCCTTGCTTAACCACATTCTAAAAATCATATTCCTGAAATAGAAGAAGCCATTTTCATATCCTCCCCCCCAACATTGGCTTTTTGACTAGGTATTTCAGCGTGAAGTGATCAGTAAACATTTTAAAGTGTCCTCCCAACAAGTAGTGGTGAAACTTCTGCAGTGCATACACCATGGCTAACCCTTCTCTCTTAGTGGTGGTGTAATTAATCTCAGTTGTTGATAGCTTCCTGCTAGAAAAGGATAACGGGTGGTCAATGTCTCCAGCTCTCGGTTGTGCTAACACAACTCCTAATGCAATAGAAGATGCATTGACATGCACGTGAAATTCCTTGCTCCAATCTAGGAAAACCATGATAGGTGCATTAACCATTTTTTGTTTCAGTGTGTCGAAGCTCTGCTGGCATTCTTCTGTCCAATGAAACTGACAGTCTTTATTCAAAATCTTCTCCATGGGTGTTGTGATCTGTGCATATCCTTTAATGAACTTCCTGTAGTATCCAGTATGTCCCAATGCAGTGCGCAGTTGTTTGACTGAAGTAGCAGGGGGAAGATAAACTATAATGGCAATCTTATATGGGTCTACCAACAGTCCCTTCTTACACACAATATGACCTAACAACACTCCAAAGGGTGAAAAGAATATGCACTTCTTCATGTTCAAGGCAATCTAACACTTTCTGCACTTATCCAACATTAGTCTTAAACATTCAATATGATTTTGTAATAAGCTAAATTAAACAATCCAATCATCAAAATATGCTTCCAAGGATTTATGTAAAAAATCCTTGAATGCTTCAACCACCACCCTGGAAAATATGGTTGGGTCATTCTTCAATCCAAACGATATCACTGTATACTAGTAGGATCCCTATTATGTTGCAAATGTGGTCTTATGGCAATCTTCCTTAGCAATACAGATCTGATGGTATCATGAAAATCCATCTGTAAAATAATATACGTCATGTCCTCCTACATTATCTAACACTTCGTCAGTAAATGGTGTAGGGAATGGGTCATGCAAACATGCATCATTTAGCTTCATGATATCTACACAGATCCTGATCTCTCTGGTCTTCTTATCCTGCACCACCATAGGGATAATACATTTTGACTCTTCAACAAGTTCTATGATTCATGCTTCCAACATTCCGTCGAGTTCAATCTTCACTTTTTCCTTATATTTAGGGTTCAATCTGTAGGGTCTCTGTTTGACTGGCCTTCCATCTGGTTTCAAAGGGATCCTCATCTCTCCCATGGGCCCTTTAATTCCCTTCATATAATTGAACTTGGTTGGAAACAAGTCCTGATATTCATGCAGTAACTCCGTGATCTTGTCAATAGTGGCAACATCCCAGTAATCTCCAATATTTGCAAGCTTCGGTGTTTGCTTTGTTCCAATATGGATTTTTTTTTTAATTGGTTGTCCAATGAAAGGTATCTCAATTCCTGGTCCTTCTATGTATCTTTGGCCTTCTATTTCAATGATGTTCACCTTCCTAGGATCATCGTCTTCGTCAACATTGATATTGTAACAGCCTTGCAGTTTCTGGAGAGGCGCAGTCCATTCGTCCTCTTCTTTTTCCAAGGGGAGGCTAGGTGCCTCCTCAAATACTTTCTGTCTTACAATCTGTAACGCTTGATCCACTGTATGATATTATCTTTCAAACAAAAAGGTAGTTACAAAGTTCTGAGTCATACCTTCCCAATCTGTAGTGATGAGGCGCAGTTCTGCTTGAAGATACCAATTGATAGGGGTTGTTTCCAGTGTGTTGTGAATTTGTGCACCCACTGCTCTTGAGGAATGTTTCTCTAGGCTTCCTCACAACTTCGCACATGGTCATTCAGACAACTTTGACCTGTGTACCTAACTTCCCAGCCTTCCACTTGCTCTGAAAATCGCGTTGTCATCAAAGTACGACATTGTACCCAGTCTGTAATGTTGTTTTTGTGTTTCCCCCACCATCTTGCTGAAGTTGATTTCAAGGCCTCATCCATTTCCAACAATCTTTGTTGTGTTGGTACAATATCTTAAAATTCCAACAAGAACACTTCTAAATGATTTAGACGATCAAAGGTGGGAAAGTTACTTACTATTGTGTCAATCCAACGAACTTCTCTGGTTAACCTAGAACATTTCTTTGTAGATACTTCATACATTTTGTTCTACTAGTTCTCCAGTGCTTCTTTGAAATTCGATGAACATGCATTGTCACTTCACCAGCCTAGGTTCCCATCTTCTATAGGATTAATGTAATCCTACTATCTGGATGTTAATTTGTATATGTTTTCTAGTTCATATGCATGGTCTTCTTCTCTGATGGGTTCTGTGTATCTCTGACCTTCATCAGGATCCAAAGGTGAAATGAACCTAAGGCCATCTCCTTCAAACGTCATTCTTATTTTCTTTAAATCAACCACAGTGGAATGATTGAAATCCCAATAAATTCCTAACAGCGTAGGGTAAGGAAAACTATCATCAACTATCTCAATCACCTCGAAGTCTGCAAACATCCTTACTCCGTCGATGTCCATAGGGACATGTTCCAATATTCCAAAGGGTCTTACAACTTGTTGATTAGCCATCCTAATCCTGATAGGGGAATAGATCAACTTAGATTTCCCCATCAGTGCCCAAGTCTTCTTCGTCATGACATTGACCTCCGACCCTAAGTTGAGGACCACATAGTCTATATCATATTCTCAAATTTGAGAATTCAGGTGTAGTTCCTTATTTGTCCTTCTCTTTTTAGAGACTTGGTGTACTGCTCTATTCAACAAGGGATCTATCTTTCCTAGTTCATACTGTCTGATTAAATTTTGTAGCTCTTGTACAATGCTTTCATCCTGAATCAATTTAATACAAGTATATAATAATTCCATGATCTTGCTTACCTCTTTTCCTTCTCCCGACAGAGTAGACTAATCGAATGCCAGGGGAATTCCACATTCCCTTACTTCTGGTCATGTATTTGATAAAGAACCCTGGTCTCTCCCGAATTCTTTTCTTGCCTCCTCAAATATTTGTTTTTCTTTCTTCGCATCAAACACTTGTGTCTTCTCTACAACTTTCTACACCCCTGATTCTTATGTAGTCTTTCTTGGATTCACTCTATCTTCTCCTATAAAAATGCCTCCTCTAGTGATAAAAACGACTCTAGGGTCCTCTCTGTGAGGTTCAACGTATATCAGTTTCACTTGCGGGTTCTCACCCCATCTTTCCTGAAGCTTAGTCAACAATGCTAGACATTCCTCAATAAAATGTTTGAATGAGTTGCAGTAACTGCACGTGGTACAAGGGTTATGGAAGTCCCTTTCCAAATGTCCTGGCTGTTCACAGTTATAACAAATGATTTTCCCTCTACCTCGGCCCATACCTCCTCCTCGTCCTCTTCCTCTGAATCCACCGAGAGGGTTGAAGTTTCCTCTTCCTGGAGAATTATATTGTGTAGTGTTTCCTTGTTGTTGTACTTCACCTTGAATTTTGTCTATATCCCTTGACCTTTCATGCATGAGGTCATAGGTTGTACAATCCCTATCATCATGCCCTATTGACTAACAGAACGTGCAATACAAATTTGTGGGTGTCTGAACATATTTTTGCATGTAATAGCATTCACCAAGGCGATGTCTATTTCTACACAGCTCGCACCATGGTAAGGTAACTTGCTTTAAAGGACTCGGGGCTACAGATGCCAAATACTCGTGAAATAGGGGACAATGCTCCTTGTCATGGCCTTCTGATTTGCATCTAATGCACCAGATATATTCTCTTTTATATTTTCCCTTGTCTTTCTTCATATATTTGACCTATAGAGATAAACTAGTTAGCTGACTCAAGATTTGACTCATACTTGAGTTGGATTCTATTTTGGAGTTGATTCTAGTTTCATGGTGATCTCCAATGCCTCAGCCTACGAAGCAATCTTTTGTTGTATCAAAGGGACTCTGATGTGTGGTAAGAGGTAACCAATGAAACATTCCTTGTTCTGCTCATTTGGGATATGAAAACTCAAATGGCCTATTAAGGTCTTAAACCTCTAATCAAACTCCCAAACATGTTAAACTACTTTCTGCTTGATTTCTTTCAGTTTTGTAATGCATTGCGACTCTGACTTGGGTTTCTTGAATTCTGCAATCAACACAGTCTTGATCTCGTTCAACAGTTTTGGCTGGACAACCCATTGGAAAAACTTCATGTACCAACTTAGTGCGCGGTCTCTTAGGGTAGTACTAAACTAAGCCCGTTTAACATCTTCGTCGGTGACATTCTTAATACTCCACACCGCTTCACATAGAAACTAGTGTTGATTAGGATATTCAGATCCATATCCTCTAAAGGTGGGTAACCTCATCTCGTCTGCCATAGGCCTTCCTAGGTTTCCTGACTGAGTACATGGTTGACTGCTAGTGACAGTGCTCTGAGTGCTCTGGTGACTCTGATTACTATGATTGCTTGATGCTGCTAAAACAACATGAGGAATAATAATACTTACTTCAATGATATGTGCAGTTCTTGAAGTTTGTGACTCTTCTCGGTGAGGCTCTTCAATCTTTCCTTCTTCAGCCATACCAGATTCTGAATGTTCCTCCTTCACTAGTTCTTCTTCCTCTCCACTATAAAACCCTTTGTATTGTACCAGTGGTTCATGGTTCTGATCGAACAATATCACCAGAGGGACCTCTCTAAATATTCCTCCAATGTGCGTAAGTCCCACCTCTATGTCGTTGTCGATGTCTGAATTCTTGAACATTAGCTTTTTGATCGGACAAACTATTGTACCTTAAAGATGTTCTTCTCATGCAATATCATCTTGATTCTCAACTTTAGAAATTGTAAAAAATTTCCTATAGGTCCCTTGAAGAAGTATCTCTTTGCTTGACTATACGATTCTACTTTGTCAACAACAAAATCAGTGATATATCCTCCAATGGTGCTATCGAACCAATGATCTACTTCTCTTGACACAACGTTATCAACTTTCTTGATCTTCTTGATCAACGCCGACATCCAAACCACAAGTGGACTAGATCTGATCTCAAACTGGGTGTCTGTTAACCTAGCTAGCCACTCGTATAACTCCTGATTAATTCCTCCAAACAAAATCTCATGTATATCAGTAAAGATATACCTTCCCAACCAGTCCTCGGTGCTAATCTTAGGGTTCTTTTTCTTGGCTTCTGCGAAGTCCTTTTCTTGGTCTTCTATCCACTTCTGAATCTTTGTCTTCGATGGAAACCACCTTGACATTCCCTTAAGAAGATCCCTGTCCCAACAACGGAACCATTTTTTGGCATAGGGGCAAACCCAGGGTTCAACTCCAAGAGAGAACCAACAAGCCCTAACTACTGGCCCTTTCAGCAACACCTGCGAGGCAGATGCAGTCTCACCCGAAGTAGCTATGGGGGGTTGCAGGACACATATGTCTACAACCAAGGGAATACAAAGTGGATCCAATACAAGAACAACACAACATCTAGATGTCATTTATCAACTTAGTCCTACCTCGCACATTTATCTATCAGATATAACACAGTAATGGAAGAACAGTATATCAAGAACAACAAAACACCACATCAATCACACACAACACAAGATATACATGGTTCACTCTCTCCCTAGGGATATGTCCACATAACTGTGATTTATAATATATCAAGATGAAAGAATACAATTCTTATCTGCTCTCTTAGCTAACAGATCTTCTCTCTTTCTCTCTGTCTTCCCTCCCTGGACACCCAGTTGTAGGGTTGATCTTCACACCCAATTGAAGATATTGCAACACAAACTTCCCTCACTGCTCAATGCTTCTCTCTATCACTACCATAATCACTCATAACAATAAAAAACTTGGGACTCTTCATCGAACCCTCTTCCATAATATAGGTTCTTATTTATACATTACAATGACTCACCGACAGCCTTAGGCCAAAACCTAAGTGTCAAAACCCTAGATACCAAAAACCCTAGGTATCTAAAATCCTAGGTCAACTTGACCCATGTTTTCAGGGCTTCACCAACCTGTCTTTCCATCCTTCTCGCACGACGCTCCAAAGAATCCAACGATGGATTTTTTCGCTTGCTGAGTTGTCCATGATCTATCTTCCTTGCTGATATATCATCCTCGATCTCCTCATTCAATGACTTGATTTCTCTTACTTCGCTCCTTCTTTTCTAATCTTCTACTCACTTCAACCTAGTATCAGTCAATGTGTCTTCCGCGCATTTCACATTCCATCTTTTCTTCCTTTATCTTCGCTTACTTCCATACCCAAGGGCCAACAGACAGAAACCAAAAGGAAGAGGATATTCATACGAAGGTTGTCGTACGATCTTTCTATACACATCTACTGATCTCAGAGGAGACATACATGGATATCTATGGGTCTAAGAAGGGAAAGGCATGGACATCCACAAGCTAGAGAAGGGAAATTCATGGATGCATTGGAAAATGTGCCAATACAGGTTGTACAGTAACATAGGTGTTTCTGGGTTTGCTTGTAGTGTATAATTCTCTCAGTGGGCCATTATCCCTATTATATGAGCCCTAATTTGACCTTAATAAAAGCATCATTGGACTGGTTTTCCCTTCAGGATTTTTTCCAGGGGTTGTTTACCCAAAATTTATGGGTGTTCTTATGTGCTTGGTTTGGTTTCCTTGTTTATGATACCACTGCATGTTTCATTGAGTAATCTAGTTGTTCTTTGATTCAATAAATATGTGTTTCTTGGAATTAACTGCTTGGTGCTAGGTTGAAGGGAAATCTCGACAGGGTATTAGAGAATACCTAGGGTTGAGAGACAAGAGTTTTCCACATGGTATCAAAGACGATTCTTTGAGGGAAAGAGAGAGACTAGTATCTGAAGGAAGGAAACCAAGAGGACATATATTTTTAGGTAGATAACCAACAAAGGAAATCAAAGGACATATTTTTAGGGAAACAAGAGTATTGGGCAGAACACGTGGTTTTGCAGGGGCATCCACGAGTCACAATGTAGATAGGTGTGGGAATTCACGGGTCATATAAGTACAAGTAGAAGATATATGTGGGTTAAATAAGGACAAGCCATAGATAGGCCATACAGGGTAGTTCCAATGGAGGGTTATTTGATTAGATCTTGGAGATGGTGAACACATTGAATATTGAGGACTGCTTAGAAGGGGCAACAAACTTCTAGGCTTGGAAGGAAAGGATTCTTCTTCTATTAGAGGAGAATGGCCTCAAAGAGTATGTTGAGTTTGTCATTGAAAATACTACAGATCTGTAGCAATTGGTAGTTCACAAGAAGAAAGAATTGAAGGCCAATCAGGTGTTTCTAAAATTGGTCAAGGATCACTTGATTCCACACATTTCTGAGAAAAAATCTGCCAAGGAAATTTATGATTCTTTTGTGATTCTATACCAAAACAAGAATATAGGTAGGTTTCTACAGTTGAGGCACCAACTTCAAGTTGTTAGGATGTCTAGTGGGGACACAGTTTTGAATTATCTTATGAATATTACACAGATCCAAGCTCAACTTGTAGCAATTGGTGAGACAATACAAGATGTCGAGTTGGTGAATGTAGCGTTGATAGGTCTTCCCAAGTCTTGAGAACCTTTTGTGAAGGTGATATGTGAAAGAGAGATAGTGGTAGGTTTTGATAGACTATGGAATGATTGTATTCAAGAGGATACTTGGTTAGAGTCCAAGGATGGTTTGAAGAGGATCCGTGATAAGAACTTTTCTCTTGCCAGTTAGGAAAGGAAGTGAAAGTTCAAGAATATTGGTAGTGGAGAGTGGACCACTCAAGATGGTAAGAAGAAGAAGGACATGAGAAAATTCAAGTTCTTTGCATGTTACAAGTTTGGAAATTATGCAGGGAAATTTTTTCATAGGAAGAAGGGGGGAAACGAAACGCCATCAAAGGTAGTTACGTCAGTAAAGGCTCAAGTGGACAAGTTTTGCAAGACATTTGAATAGACATAGTTCTTACTGGTTTCTCAAACTTATTTGGGCATCATATCAATTGATGCATGGTTTATAGATAGTGGAGCTACATGTCATATGACAAGAGAATGATAGGTGTTCAAGAGCTTCACAAAGTTTGACTCGAAGATGCATGTAGAATTTGGTATGGGAACCAAGAATGCAGTGAAGGGATTTGGAATAGTACCATTACAGATAGAGACAAGAGGCACATTGAGAGTGTAGGATGTGTTATGGGTTCCAGAACGCAAGAGGAGTTTGATCCCAGTCTCAATGGTTGAGAAGAAGGGATTTGATGTAGCATTCCAAGATGGAAAGGCGCTTAGCATGCCCAAATGATATAGCTCAAACAAAGTAGTTGTCTTTGGATTTAGAGAGAAAAAATTGTATAGGATAAAGGACCATCCTATGAGAGAAATTGTTAGTAGGATAATGACAAAGAACAGGGAGAAGGTAGCTCCAAATGTTGAGAAACTCAGAGGGAGTCAACCTTCAGGTTTAGGTGGCAAGGAGAAACCTTCCAAGTCAGTCAAGAAGGAGTCATGGTATGAGATGGACATGCAGGATGCTCAAGAGCAGGAAACTTATAAGAGAATTTTCAAAGGCATTGAGTCTTCAGAGAGAGGTCATACCATCATGGCAGGGATAACTTCTATGTCAAAGGGAGCAACTAATCAAGTGTATTGGAGAGTAGGCATAGTAGTGGATCTAGTAGCGAAGACAGAGAAAAATCCAGGTGGGAGAAGTACCTTCCTCACTAAGAGGGAGTGTTTATATTTTGGTAGCATCAGACATGTACTTCCACATAGGCATGTATTTTGCATGTGGAATTTGTCGAAAATATTCTAGTCTTGAGTTTACTTTATTTAGAAGGAATTAATTAAAGAAAAAATGTATTAGTGAATTGAGTTATTTAAGGACATGCTTAGCATGCAACATGTAATCTAAATCTTAAGTGGGTGTGAGAACTAATATCAACCATAGATCGCTTTGAAGATTAGAAATATATTGTAACTCATGATTATAAAAGAAAGGCTGGGGTAGAGAGGAAGACACTTGTGTTGAGGGAGTTGACACAGTCGGGAATTTGAGAGGAAGTCACTTGGTGAGTGGCCAATGTAGGGACTTGTGTGAGATACACTTGTGAGACAATTTTTATGAGATATCAAAGTTAGGGACTTGTTTGAGATACACTTGTGAGAGACTTGGTGAGATACCAAGGTTGAGGATATAAAAGAAGGACCTTTTCTAGAAAGGAGTGTAGGAGAAAAGGACTTTTGCTTACACCAGAGTGAGGAGATATCATTGGTTGGGTGAAGAGAGTTCATTCAATTATTGATGAGAGGGTTGAATCACAAAGAACCATGATTCTTGATCTTGGATAGGTGGAGAAGGACTTCCATCTAGAGGTCAATCAGGTCAAGGAGGAGAGAGAGGAGAAGTAGGCATAGGTGGGTTTCAAAGGACAAAAACTAGAGGGAAGAGAAGAGTTGTACGTAGGTTTCCATATGGTCTTTCTGTACACATCCAGAGGTCTCATAGGAGACAAGTGTGGATATCTGTGGGTCGAAGAAGGGAAAGGTTTATAAATATGCGATCCATAGAAGGGAAAGTCATGGATTCATTAGAAAACGTCTTGGTACAAGTCGTACAGTAGCACATGTGTTTCCAAGTTTGTATGCAGTGTTTAATTATCTTAGTGGGACATTATCCCTATTACAGCATCCCTAATTTGACCTTAATAAATGCATAATTGGACTGGTTTTCCCTTTGGGGTTTTTTCCAGGGGTTGTTTATCCAAAATTTCTTGGTGTTCTTATTGTACTTGGTTTGGTTTCCTTTCTTATTATTTCGATGCATGTTTCATTGAGTAACCTAGCTGTGATTTGATTCAGTAAATATATGTTGCTTGGAATTAACTTCCTCGTGCTAGGTTGAAGGTAAATATCAACAGGGTATTAGAGCATACCTAGGGTTGAGAGATAAGAGTTTACAACAATAACCATCAAGAATCAATACTCATTTTTCGATATCAATGACTTGTTGGATCAACTGCAACAAGTAAATTTCTTCACCATTTTCAGATATTGTTAAGTTCACGTTAAATATGAAGACACCTAAAATACAACCTTCAAGACAAGGCAAGGACTCTACAAGTGATTGGTAATTCCTTTTGAACTTTGTAATGCACTGGCTACTTTAATGAGATTAATAGAGACATATTATTCCCTTTTATTAATTCGTGTCATAATGTATTTAGGATGACATATTTGATCTACATTCAACATTCCTACAACGAATTTGTACATTCTCCTACATGTGATATATCTTCAAGACTTATTATGTATATTTTCCTCTTTCACCTTTTGATGTTAATGATGGGAAACATGAAGGAAAGAAGGAATTGACCTCAAGTGATGCTTCATAAGTGAATTTAATAGAATGCATATGATAACCTCATTTGAAACTAGATGAGAGACTTTGACTCTCAATATAGATATCAGTGAAATCATGATCAATATAGAATACCAAGGAAATTTTAAGAAGGGGATAATTTTTTGTTACACCTCTTTTGTTCTTCATAAATCTCATCAACTAAGTTGTGACATATACATATTTGACCACACTCTCTTTTAATTTTTCTAGTTCTAACTTTCTGACTTCATATTCTCTATTTTATTGGTTGTTCTCCAATTCTTCTTCATAGAACCTACAATTCTTTATCCATGATCGTCCTTCCTACTTTTCTTAGAATTTACACCAACTTTATCACTTATGATAATCATGAAACTCACACTCCTGATAATTATGTTATCTTCTCTCAACCTTTCACCAGCTTAGTTATCTCCTAGAGCTTCTCAAATCCATATTTGACACTAAATGGCATAATTTAGAGAACAGGCGGCCCAATTCTCTAGTATCTCTCAAACTTTATAGACTATGGATAGTGTTTTGTAAAAAAAATATTAGAACAAAGAAGCACCACCTAAAATTAAGTGATAATATAATTCATTCAAAAACAAATTAGGCTTAGATCAAATCTTGGGAAAGTTTTGCTCATTCTTATCATCAAAAATAAAAATAAAATGCATAATGTTACAAAATGTTCCTTAGTACTCTATTTCGCTTTGGCTAACTCTCAATGCTAGATATATATCCCTTGATACTATATATGGATGCACTAGTTAACCTAAGTCAAATGGAAACAACCATGTTTATTTACTTCATTGGTTTACTATTCAAATTATTTTGAATCTTCATATCCCTCCTACATATTTTCTTATCCATTTGGTTCCTTCATTTCTTTCAGAACCATTCATCTTTTGTTCTATATCTTCAACTTCCACTATGGCCTTTAAACTTCTCTTAGAGTTTTTCCCTATCACACTCATTCACCACACTTGTCATTTTTGCACTCACTCATTATTATGCATATGTCATGTGCACTTGTCTCACATATGTTTGAATGATACTTAATGCACTTAACTTCAATAGCACACTTTCATTTGGTGTACATTCCTTTTGCATGCATTCACCATGCATGCTTCTTATCACATTTGTATTTTTGTTGTATCAAGTCAGGATCCTTCACGTTCTTTTATTTGTGTGTCACACTCATCTATCCTATACATATCTATGTCGATATCACTTTCATCATGATTAACTATATCTCGCTTACCTGTGCTATGCTTATTCATTATACATATGGATTTCTTTAGGATAATCCTACATCAATTCAACAACTACAAAATCCATGGATGAACCAATCTAATTCAATTATCAACGCTTCATCATGCATCTTAGGTTGACACATCCTTCCCATCTTAACCTTCTTTTCCACCATGATTTACCTCATCTACGTAACTAATTCCTTAGAACCTTTTTGTTCCAATGCTTAAGAAATATCTATTCATGGTAAACCATCTAATTTGAAATCTGGATCATTACCAACCAACCTCTACCATAATCCTTAGGTGGTTTCTCCTATCCAATTCTACAAACTAATTCCTAGGTGATGTAATCCAATTCACCTATTACAAATTCATCACATATCTTAGGATGACACCCCTTTCTAACTTATCCTTTTCACTCTAACATGTATTAGCCTTTTTACATGATTGATGTTAGGTAAAATCCAAACTACAACTTCAAACTCATCATTCATTATAATGAATAACTATATATAAAGGGGCCTCATGTGCAAGTGTGAATAACTATATATAAGAGATCATGTATTCATTATTGACAAGTGAATTGTGAAGTATGAAAGATATTTGTCTATTTGGAGGGGGTTACCCTATTTTTTAAGGATTTATTGTGTAACTTATATATATTGAAGTTGTGTTCCATGCTCACATTCTGTACATGGTGTGTACTTCTATTATTTTATGATATTTTAAGCATTTGGATCATTAAATCAAGGTTTCAAAGGTATGTTCACTTAAAACTATCATAAATTTTGATTGGAATGTCGGATTGAGACGACTCAAAATCCATTGGAAATATAACACATAGAAGAGCATATTGGAACATGTATTACAACTATTTGAAATCATTATACTTAATATATTGAGGTTGTGATTTGAGGGTTTGGATTAGACCTCAATTAAGAATCAATGGAAATACCTAAATTTATAGGAGATGTATATAAAGATGAAATCAATTCTATGGAATGGTTGAAGTTGGTAAAATAAGATAATATGACTCCTTCGAAGACAAGAAATTATTTTTTTGATGAAGCTTGGAAGTGGTGGAAGAGTGTTGATCAAAATACTAGATGGCACTCCACATGGGAAAATTTTGAAAAAATCTTCTCAAATAAATGGATTAGGGATTATAGATTTGTAAATTTGTTGAAACTACACATAATAGATCTAGCTAGAAAATACCACACACATTTGCGGAGAGAAATTGAGAAACAAGAAGCAAGAGAGAAAGAATGGAAGAATTCTTATTAACCGTATTCCACACTCAAAGATTGAATAATTTACAATAGATATAGGATACATGAGTAACTAATGAGCCATAGTGGTGGTCTAGAGTGATATAGACACACATCAATAGTTACGGGAGTAAAATGCCACCTAGTCTAGTCTCTCAGGTATTTACGAGAGTGAACTGCCACCTATTTTGAGTTAACTAGTCAACTAGTCTTCAGTTAACTGACTAAACATAAAGTAGTGAGGAGTTAACTCAAGGAATCAAGGGTAATGCGCCAGTATGGTGATGATCCTAATGCAAGTGCGCATTATCTGGTGATGATCCCAATGTTGCATGGTGACAAAACCAATGCAACATCTAAACTCAACTCAACCAGTCAAACTGAAGTGTCAACTGAAAGAGAATATTCTTCAAGTAGAATATTCTCCCCTAAAATATAGGAGACTGGATAATGACTAATAATGATGAATAAACAAGGAAAAACCTTAGGAAAAATAAATCCTAGGTGTGTGTGAAGNCAAATTACAATGCATAAAAAAATAAAATGAGAAGGAACAAAAAGAAGTTGCTAAGCAACCTTGTCCTTCACTCCAAGAAGACCTCGCAACTGTGCAAGTTTGTGCTCGTTGAAGATTTTGTTGAATATGTAGATGTCTGCATGGATCTGATGAAGTAGATGAATCATTGATATTTCCACACATATCCACTTTATCTTCTTGTAATGAATAAGATCCAAATAAAGTTTGGATGAAATTTTGAAAACCATGCAGCCATTTCCGGAAAAATGATGAAATTTTCTTGATTTTAAAAAGATCATAACTTCATTTTCCGGACTCCGTTTCAGACGAATGTTTTTTGAAATTCGATATTTTCCCAAGAGGAATTCAAATATCCAATTTCTTTCTGCGATTTTTTCTCAAAAAATATCATAATTGAGTATGATGTGTGCGGCTCCCTTTTTGTCTCTTGAGATGCATGCATTGCGCATGGAAAAGTGTCTGCATGTGACCCTTGATATGAATTCCATATATCTTCCACATGAAATTCATAAAAAAATAAAATGAAATGGAGTAGACATCATCTTCAATTATTGGAATACAAATTTGTGCAAATACTTTTGTATAAGACTCTTCATAATAAGAGACTTGATCTTCTGATGGCTTCTCTTTTGGTTCAATCTGTTCAACCTCTTGCATGAAATATTCACAATATTCTTTATTCCCAAATAGAACCTCTAATCTGGTCCATAATTCATTTGGAGTTGATTCTTGTGATCCTTCATATACTTGATGAAAAAGTTTGGGAGAAACAGACATGCAGATACTTCCTATGGCCATATCTTGTCTATTGAGAAAGTCATTTTTCTCATCGGCAAAATCAGGCTCCACTTCCATCGCCATAACCATTTGGTACAAGCCTCTATAGCTGATATGAAGAATAATTTTTGGCTTCCATTCCAAATAGTTATGAGGCATGAGAAGTATTGTCGATGAGTAAAACATAGATTCCATATTTTCTGCGTTCTTCAATCTTCAGTACTTGCAATAATAATTTGGTGTATATTTTTCTTAGCAGTCTGTCGGCTCTGATACCATGCAAATTTGTTGAACCTACATAGAATATATCTAGCTAGAAAATACCACACACATTTGCAGAGAGAAATTGAGAAATAAGAAGCAAGAGAGAAAGAATGGAAGAATTCTCATTAACCGTATTCCACATTCAAAGAGTGAATAATTTACAATATATATAGGATACATGAGTAACTAATGAGCCATATTGGTGGTATAGAGTGTAATGACCCTTAATTATTAAGATGGTTAATTTAATAATAATCCTAAAGATTATCTAAATTGTATTTATATCAATAATAATATTTCTAATTGGATATTATTAAATAGTGTACATAAGGGTTAATGAATGATTAATTATTA
>ML796172.1:577674-597021 GCA_009831015.1 Picea engelmannii
AGGAATTTGATCAAAGACAATAGAATATCATACCACCATTGTATCAAGGATTCAATCAAAAACACCAGAACTCATTGCATCACGAACTTACAAATTGAAACCATATTAACAAAAATGCAAAGTGAATAAAGGTTTGGTGTCTTTCCAACTATGTGACCATCATTGAGTTAGAGGTAAAAGAGCCATGACGACATAAACAAAAAGATCTGTAATAATCCAAAGATGATTTTAATGCCATCGATATGACTTGCAACCCAAGGTTTTCACGCTTGCAGTCGTGAAAATGAAAACAAAAGGCATGTGTGTGAATGCACAAGATAATAGTGTCATTTTGTTTTAAATATTTGCAACGAGTATTGAGGGTTCAAAACCCTTGTGTAGGCAGCTTATGCGGAAACAATAAAAATGCAAAATGGCTGCCAACAATATGTCATGGAAGGAGGAGTTGCACAATTGAAAACCTTGAATGGAAAATGGAAGGAAAGTTTGGTGAATGGGAGCCGATTGAAATTGTACTATGACAACCAGCTGCCTCGCAACCATCAGTAAGAGAAAAAGAGGAAGGGTCTAGGTATCAGGTGCAGTTGAAACTGGGTACTAGACACAGAAAAGAGAGTCTGCACACTGTGGGGGAGGAGAGAGAAAAAATCACAGGTTGCTCAGCACAACCTAAAGTCGAAGAAAAACAGAAGGTTCAAATCCGAAGTGCCTCGGGACGAGTCACAGGTGAGTGTTGGGGGCCTGTTGGCCCTTGGGTATGGAAGTAAGCAAAGATTAAGGCAGAAAAGACAGAATGTGAACTGCACGGAAGACACAGTGACTGATACCGGGTCGAAGTGAGCAAAAGAGTAGAAAAGACAGAGCGAAGTAAGAGAAAGAAATCCATTGAACGAGGAGATCAAGGATGACAGATCAACAAGGAAGACGGATAGTGGACAACTCAACAAGCAAAAAAAGCCATCGTTCGATGCTTTGGAGCACCACGTGAGAAGGAAGGAAAGACAGGTTAGTGAAGCTCTAAAAACACGGGTCAAGTTGACCTAGGGTTTCATACACCTAGGGTTTTTGGTATCTAGGGTTTTGACACTTAGGTTTCGGCCTAAGGCTGTCGGTGAGTCATTGTAATGTATAAATAAGAGCCTAGATGAGGGAAGAGGGGTCGGTGAAGAGTCCCAAGTCTGTTATTTTTATGAGTGATTATGGTAGTGAGAGAGATAAGTATTAAGCAGTGAGGGAAGTCTGTGTTGTAAGATCTTCAGCTGGGTGTGAAGATGAACCCTGCATCTAGGTGCGCAGGGAGGGAAGACAAAGAGGAAAAGAGAAGATCTGTTATCTAAGAGCGCAGATAAGAATTGTATTCTTACATCTTAATATATTATAAAGCACAGTTCTGTAGACGTATCCCTAGGGAGAGGGTGAACCACGTATATCTTGGTGTTGTGTGTGATTGATGTGGTGTTCTCTTGTTCCTGATATACTGTTATTCCATTACTGTGTTAGATTTGACAGATAAATGTGCGAGGTAGGACTAAGTTGATAACTAACATCTAGATGTTGTGTTGTTCTTGTATTGGATCCACTTTGTATTCCTTTGGTTGTAGACATTTGTGTCCTGCAACACCCCATAGCTACTTCGGGTGAGATTGCATCTGCCTCGCAGGTGTTGCCGAAAGGGCCAATAGTTAGGGCTTTTTGGTGCGCTCTTGGAGCTGAACCCTGGGTCTGCTCCTGTGCCAACACTGTCCTTTGAAACCCACCTATGGCTACTTCTCCTCTCTCTCCTCCTTGATCTGTATGAGCTCTAGATGGAAGTGCTTCTCCACCTATCCAAGATCATGATTCACAGTCCTTTATGATTCAACCCTCTCATCAATACTTGGATGAAATCTCTTCACCCAACGAGTGATATCTCCTCACTCTAGTGTAAGAAAAAGTCCTTCTTTGCTCCTACACTCCTTTCTAGCGAAAATCCTTCTTTGCTATCCTCAACCTTGGTCTCTCACCAAGTCTCTCACAAGTGTATCTCACACAAGTCCTTGACTTTGATCTCTCATCAAAAGTCTCTCACAAGTGT
The DNA here is from genome assembly GCA_009831015.1 of Picea engelmannii. Classification (NCBI taxonomy): domain Eukaryota; kingdom Viridiplantae; phylum Streptophyta; class Pinopsida; order Pinales; family Pinaceae; genus Picea; species Picea engelmannii. The sequence continues at coordinate 579,749 of ML796172.1, forward strand.
ATGTCACACAAGTCCCTACCTTAGTCTCTCAACAAGTGACTTCCTCTCAAAGTCTCAACTCTGTCGACTCCCTCAACACATGTGTCTTCCTCTCTACCCCAACCTTGATTTTATAATCATGAGTTACAATATATTTCTAATATTCAATGTGATCTACGATTGAGATTACTTCTCACACCCACTTAAGATTTAGATTACATGATGCATGTTAAGCATGTACTTAAATAACTCAATTCACTAATACAATTTACTTTAATTAATTCTTTCTAACTAAAGTAAACTCAAGACTAGAATATTTTCGACAACTTCCACATGCAAAACACATGCCTAAGTGGAAGTACTTGTCCGATGCTATCAAAACATCGACAATTATCTTATTAATAACTATGTAGTCAATAAACATTCTCCGCATTCCATCCTTCTTGGATACAATTATTATTGGTGATCTGATAGGTGCAGTTCTTATTCAAACGACTCCTTTCTTCAACATTTATTGCAACTGTGTCTTCACTTCTTATGATTCCAAAATGGTTGGTCTATATAGTGAAATGTTTGGTCAAGAAGAATCGAGTCGTAATTGAATCTCCTATCCCACTTCACTTTTGGGGCCAAACCTTTTAGTTCTTGGAACACTTTTTGATACTCCTACAATAACTCCTTCAAGTGTTGTTGCTTCTCTTTTGTGCACTTCCACCATCTTCTTTACTTCTACAAACTCATCTTCTTGTTGATATTTCCTTAAGAACAACAATTTCTTTTTCCACTTGAGTTAATCAATAATTTACTTTACTTGGCATTCACAAATAAAATTGGACTTTCCCTTATATGTATTGACCATAAAAAACTTATCATCCTTAACCACAGGATATGGTTGGATTTCCTCATAAAGACAACATCCCTCAAATATAGATAAAAGCTCTTAAAGACTACACCATAAAACTTAAACAACATTACATCCCCTGCCACTTCATCATTGTTATTGAAATCAATGGAAAATCTAATTTTTCATTGCTTAGTGACCTTGAGTCCCATATCCTTATTCAACCAACCCAATGATTATAGATGCATATGGTCATAAACCTCCAATCCAAGTATCTTTACCAACTACCATGTGAGGATGACTTGAATCCAATAGAAAATCTAATTTTTCATTGCTTAGTGACCTTGAGTCTCATATCCTTATTCAACCAACCCAATGATTATAGATGCATATGGTCATAAACCTCCAATCCAAGTATCTTTACCAACTACCATGTAATGAGGATGACTTGAATTCAATGGAAAATCTAATTTTTCATTGCTTAGTGACCTTGAGGCCCATGACCTTGAGTCCCATATCCTTATTCAACCAACCCAATGATTATAGATGCATATGGTCATAAACCTCCATTCCAAGTATGTTTACCAACTACCATGTAATGAGGATAACTTGAATTCAATGGAAAAAACCATATAATAAGAATGACTTGAATTCAATGGAAAATCTAATTTTTCATTGCTTAGTGACCTTGAGTCCCATATCCTTATTCAACCAACCCAATGATTGTAGATGCATATGGTCATAAATCTCTAATCCAAGTATCTTTACCAACTACCATGTAATGAGGATCGCTTGTGATACAGAATCTAATATGGCATCAACTATAATAATCTTCAAATAAATCTATCATCATTACTCTTCAAATAAATCTTTATGTGAAAGAACTTCATCATCTCCTCTTGTTCATTGTCTCATAGGCAATTTTTTATATATTTAAATTTTAACCCCGTGTATATGCCCCTACACTCCACATACATTGTAGGGACCACCATTAAAGGAGTTTAGACCTTCTAATCCACCGTGCATTGACACATAATACAATCGAGGAGAATCATTTGACAAATATAAAAAAATGTACGCGACACCCAACCATAATAACTATTTGGCTTTTAGCTATAATGTACAATAGAAGCAAAACACAATCGCCTTAATACGGATCGATAATGGGTGGGCTCTTACCTTATAAAGTGATATGGCTTTTGATGGATTTGAGTATTAGAATATGTTAAAAATAATTTTGAAAAGATTTGTCAAAACATTTCTCGTTTGTAATGATTTTATTTAATGATTTTTAAACTTGGTTAAAATATGTATTATTTGTAATGAGGTGTTGGTTTAGTTGATTAGTGTATCGTTTTTAAGGTTTTGTTTTAATTTTCAAATTCACACATTTAATTTTAATGGGTTATGTTTTTTAGGAAAATAAGTTAATTAGTAATTGTTTTAAAGATATACAAAATATTTAGGAAAAAGTGAAGAGGTTGAAATGTTTTATTTTTAAACTCAATTAAGGATTGAGAACTTCAAAACTTAATGCTCCATTACAATGTTTTTGGAGTAATTTCCAATTATGTTTATTGCTAAGCATTTTCTAAGAAAAAACACTTTAGGCTCAGTGAAGACATGCAATTTCTATATATATATTGCATAATGGTTATGGAATAGATAACGGAAAATGTATTTGATTTGTTCGCGATCTGTAAGAGAATTAATGGATAATACTTAGCTTGGAAAAGGTAAGAAACCAATTACTATTCAATATAATACAAGAGTAAACGGAAAAGGTTTGATACATGACCAGGAGAAACCTCTTCATCGCATGTCCAAAACTTGAAGCATATATCATTTTACCAAACAAGATATTAAAAGCTCAAAAATAGGTTTCCTTTGTTGGTTGGAATACTATGGAAAGGTTGTATATCACAAGTACATTCTTTTTTTTTATTTGTAGTAAGTAGTTGATTAATTGGATTATTCTATACTCAACTAGGAGTGGCTCACCATTGAAAACATGGGTTTCCTTGGTGATGAGAGTCAATAGTGGGAAAACTATTTTTATGCTCTCAAAAATAGCCATGTTGGAATAAAACAAGATGAATATGTTCTTGTATGGTCTAGAAACCTTGTAGTGGGTGGGGGGGAGGGAGCTGAGGGTTATACTGCAAAGCTAGGATATAAAGTACTTATAGAAGAAGAAGGTAGTCAAGAATTGCATTAGTTGTATAAGGAGGCTTCGAAGTTTAAATGCCTTCTCAAAGTCACAATATTCATGTGGCTAGTTCTTAATCAAAAGGTCCCTACTTGGGATTTTATGAAAAGGAAAAGTTGGAATGGTCCTAGAAGGTGCCCTCTGTGTAATAATTATGAGGAAAATCTTCCTCATATGCTAATTCATTGTTCATATTCATTATCACTTTGGAAGGATATTAAGGTTCAAACAGTTGTGAGAAAAACAATTGTGAGAAATGCTTGAGGTAGAGAGTCTATAGAATAATCATTTAGGTTATGATGTGAAAATCTACTAATAAAGCCTCTCAAATCCTCACCTCTCATTATTTCTTAGGGATTTGGTTGGAGAGGAATTCTAGATTATTTGAAGATTGTTGTATTCCTCCTTGAATTTATGCTACTCAAAGTATGGTCATTTTAAGAGTTTTTAACTAGGTACAAGACAACAAACCTAAAAGGGCAGTTAGAGAATAATTTATAGATATATCTGGTGCTTGGGAATATTTTTATGGAGTAGCACAACGGAAACCATCCATTTATGGAGCTAGTGGGATTCTATATATTTATGAATCAACTTATCAGAAAATAAAAACTAGTCTAGGTAGGAGCTCAAACAATAGAGTAAACATATTATCACTAAAATTGGTACTAATTCTATCTATTGAAAAGGGGATCCAAAAAAGACAGGCGACAAGAGACTCCAAAGTAATTATTGATTGGATGAAGGGGATTATTGTATTTAGAAATTTCCAATTAAGGCCCATTTTTTATGAGATTATCAACATCAAAAATTCAATAAATGAAGTCCCTTTCCTACACATTTATAAAGGAACACCCTTGTTGATTCCTTATATAAATTGGGTGTGTTGATGGCATAGTCTTTGGCATACAGGGGATTATCAGGAAGGTGTGCAACATGAATATGATCTAGGACCATCCATTTGATTTGATTATAGTCTCTTTCTCAATGAACTATGATTTTATTTCTTTCTTTATTTTTTTATAATGTGAAGACTATGGTGCTATAATTGCTAAATATGTTGATGTAATTTATGATCCCTCTTTGAAATTTAATGATCTACTATAGTTATTTTAGAATTAAGTTTTTTTTTTTTTACATTTTCAAACAACTTTTGATACTCTTTTCTGGTATCATACTAATTTATATAAGCATGATTAAGAGTGTAATCCATTAGGATCTATTTTGAGGTTCCAATAGTAGATGTTAGGTGAAGCATATGAATGCTAAAAGGAATCCACATAATCTAACTTTGTATGCATAGTAAAATTATGATTTTTTTTTTGTGGGTAGGGGAAGCATAAGTACATTCCTACATAAATAATTGTAGGCAGGTACATATGCGATAGGTATTATATAGTAGCATGACATAACAAATGCAATGGATTCAGGTTCTCTTAATTTTCAATTTTTTTTTCTTTTCAACAAGTATCTTATGAGAAAGATCTTGTAGCTTCCAAAACATGTGTGGAGCATAGTGGGGTCGAGTGAATGAGCATGTGATACACTATGATTATTGGATTTCTTATCTACAAATGTAAACAAATATTGTGTTGTTTCTGAATCCATACACCATCAATTTGTACCTCAACCCTTAGATCATGTAGATGAGCATGTGAACCATTCTATCCATGTTCTCCCGCTTGCAATGGTGGCACTGGTATTGGATACCACACATTGGTTCCCCTAGTGATTGACACAAATATTCCCTCCAAACAAAGTGCCATTGGGATGAAACAAAATATAAGGTATATAAAACACATAGAAAACCAAAAAGAAAACTTTGTAAGAGAAAAACAAAAAAAGATAAGGGAAACTCGGTGTATAAAAAATTGTGATGGAAGTGGTGGAAGGGAGGCAATGCAAAGAAGATAAAAGGAAAAACAAAGATTGTTAGAATAAAATAGAAAGTGGCTCCAAAATGATAGATGAAACTAACATGCAAAGGGAAGTGAAGGGGTGAGACACAAGTAGTCAAGAGTGGTAGTAGGAAAAGATACACCAAATTGGAGGTGGTAGACGAAGAGGGGACACTTTAAACCCACCACTTAACTTCCCAAATGCCTTCTCAAAATCCTACCATAGATTTCAGATTTGGTTGGCATATCAAATATTTAAAACATATAGATTGTGAATAGCATGACCAAGAAACTAGGGAAATTAATATTGCACACTTCACATCGACACCAACTTCATACTCTTTCCATTCCATGAGAACATTTTATGGACCAATGGAATGATAAAAAAACTTCGATTGTGAAGTTATTCCAACACTCATTATTTCATAAACCATGGAAAAACACAATTCATGTAATACATTAGACAAAACATGTATTTTGAATTGCAAACTATCATGGCTATCCCATTGGAATAGTTCGTCATAATAGATCTTGCAATATTATGAAATCTTCTATTCTGTAATTTATTCCCTTAGATATTATTACTAGATTCATGCTCAAATTTATGGAAATAACTGGAATCTGGAAATGAAAGAACAAGCAAATGAACAAACCAATCACATAAATGAACACAAGATATGACCTGGGAAGCCTGATACATGAGAAAACAGATCTAGAAGGTGAGGCCTATGTTTTTTTCTCTTTTCTTCAGTTATGAAAATGAAAAAAATAAAGAAAGGGGAACTCACTACAAAGTTTCCTTTGACATTATGGCCTAAATGTCAGCTGCAAAATTTTCTAACTCCTCTGCTATGATCCCAAATCACACTCCTAGATTCTCTTCTCAACCATGGAACAAGTAAAATGATAAAGGAATGGTACCTTTTATACCTTACAGTCATTTCAGTGCACTCTATAGTTTTTCACCAGATGTGGTCCATCACATGAGCATATTATGTGTATCATTAGATCATGATGAACCAAAAGTGTGATGATATTTGTACTTATGTATTACATTGGGCCATGTTAAAATGATCTACGTAATAGTGTGGGACCTAGGTGGTATCTCTATAACCCTTGTGGTTTGCCATGGCCTATCCTTTTAATCCCCATTTCAAGATAGTGTTTTCTTTTATGGCTTAGGCTGAATTCCCCTTGGTGGCAATAAGGTGGCACCATGTCAGTCATTTATGACCTGGTTCGGTATGCAAGGGTCTTGGGATGGATATACTAGGATACATGATGTAGGGGAACTTCTAGTCTCTCTCACTTCTTTGTATGTAATGTAAAAGTGATTCTCATGTTGTAAATATTGTCATGCCTATTTAAAGCACACTTATCTTATGCCTAAGCATGTACCCCCATATTTTTTATTTGTCACACTTTGGCCATATACCCTTGGAGATGATTATGCAGATGATGACTTACTTTCATATTTCTCAAGGAATTTTCACATATATTGAGGAATTACATGGATCCCAAGGCATTGATCACAACATTTACGCACTTTGGGGCTATTTTCACTTGCATGCCACATCATAGATAATATAATGCTCATCTTTCATCACTTTTGAGATATTTATTACTCTATTTGAGGGCCTACCTCACACATGTGGATGTCACACTAGTTGTTGGGGGTCTTATGACCCAGTTTTGACTTGGAGGGTCATTTTCCATGGTTTGTGGAGGTATATTTTCTTGAGATATGGACATGGTCATACCTTGGAGACATATTTTGAGGATTTGTGAGCATAATTATAGGATTTTTCCACTTCTGGGAGGCCTTTTCACTTCATCCATGAGGTCATTCCACCTTTGGAGGCTATACGTTGACACTTTTCTTCCTTGGAGGGACTCTACACGATGAATTGAGGCTTGCAACATGCATTTCAAGAGGAACATTGAGATTATTCACCAAGTCTCCCTCTCTTTGTGGGATGGAACCCTCTCTTGGAGGGTTTTATGTACACATGGCATGCTTTACTTGTATCTTGACTTGGTATCCTTCATTATGTGGATGGAAAGTCACTTTTGTAGATCTCCTAGGCTAAATTTAGGGAGATTAGAAAATAATAAAAAATGAGAAAGATGTAGACACCTCATATATAAATAAAGGCTCTCCACTCATTCCAAATTGTTGTTTATATATATCATTTGAGAATACAATTTGTTGAATATCTACCTATTTGAGGTTTTGGTGTTAATTCTTGGAGCTCTCTCTGTTTTGGTTTATTCTTTTTGCATCAAAGATTTGTTGTGATGGTTCTAGACTTCTACTAGATTTCAATATCAATCCATCGAAGGGTTACTATACAACTTGTAGAGAATATTTTTTAGGGTTTGTCCCTTCCTTATTCTCTTGTTAGCTTGGATAAGTTCTCAATCCTTTTCTTTGTTTTTCATCTTGGTTCCTTGGTAAGGGTTTTATGTATTTTATTCAAGCTATAGTTGATCTTGTTGGTGAATATTTTTTCCCTTTTGGAATCCCTTCTTGTAGGGCCTTGGTCTTTATACCTTATCTTGATTAGATAATAGATTATTCTACCCTAGGGGGTCTAATATATTAACCATAATCCTTAAGATAAGAATGACCAATTCTTAGAGAGGCATGCTTCTTGACCCCATAAGCCCTGGTGGGAATAATACACTTGTATTCGCTTGACAACCAACCAAAAAATCATAAAATAAAAAATATTGTATTTTTTTGTTGGTTCAAGAAGAAATATAATGGTGAAAAATAAAAGAAAATTATTCATTTGGATTTCTTTCCTAGTTTAGTGCATAGATAATTGATTATTTCATTTCCTAAATTATTTTTTTCAAGGGTTTGTCCTTAATTGTTTATCTCTAACCCTTATAAGAAAAAATGACCTTGTCAAATTGTTCTTCGAGGTGTTATATAACCTTTTGTGGGCTAATTTAAGGATTTTTAAAATATGGAAAATACATGACATCAATAAAAAATAGGTTTGGAGAAATCCTAAGCCTAGAGTTTGGTGTTTAAAGGTTCATATTTAATCACACCTATATTATATTTCATTTATGGATTGTTATTACAAGTTTATCTTACATATCTAGTGGTAAAATTGATCAATTAAGTGCTTATAATTCCTTATCTTTCATTTGGATATTTTATTGGTGAATTCTAGTGCTAGTGTTGGAAACCCTAAGGAGGATTCACCACATATTTTTCAAGTTCTTTCTTAGTTCATTTTTATATCTTTAGAACTTGATTCTAACATTTTTTGGGTTGTTATTATTGGATAGTTGGTTTTCATTGATGTCAACCCTAGTCAATCCTAGAAGAAGCCTCAAAGAAAGTTTGGAAGAATTTAGAAGTGATGGATGTATTTGGAGAAATATCCAAAGTGATCCCCTTATGGAGTGGCTTTAAGCATGGCCCTCATGGGAATATGATTGAATAATTCTACAAGAAGAGATGGAAATATGGCTAAGTGGCTAAGTGGTTGAGAATCCCCAGAGGTGTGGTCATGAAGCCTGAATCTATTTGAGAAAAAAGAGGATGAAGAACACAACACATGCATGGAAAACCATCATAGATGGATAGTCCTCATCATGTTGTTTCCAATGGTAGGTGGTACACCACGTGGTTCCTCACGGTTGAGAAGTTATTCTCCCTTGAGGTTGAAGCCCCGAAGTAATGGTTAAGAAGCCCTCGAATGGTTGCAAAAATAAGTTACAAGTCGGTCCAAAATTAATTAAAGGAGAAAAATTTGTTGCAACTAAAAGTTACATGTCGACCCTAAAGACAAGTAAAGGAGTTGGTTTGAAAAGTATAAATACACCTCAAGAAGCATCTCATTTGTATATACAAAAAAGTGATTGAATATCTATCTAGTGAACACTTGATCTATTGAAGAATCTAAGGTAGCAAGTCTGAGGCATCGAAGGAGTGTGAAGGTGAAGTCTCAGACCCACATAGGAGAGAAAAGGGTTTATGAGAAACCCTAATTTAGCTGACCTCGCGGGTCAGGCTTAGAGCATCCCACGAGGCACCCCCACAGGTTGATTGGTGCTCGTCACATGAGGCACTGTTGGTTGCATGGGTTAGTCCTATGGGGTTGAGGAAGATTTGAGAAAGATGCTCATCCCTGGATGCTAAAATTGATAAAGGTGTGAATTTATGTGATCTGATTCACCAGGTCTATTACAAAATCAAAGGTATGGTTTTCTATTTGTTTTTGAGGTTTGTATCTTGGTGATTTGACACATTCTTAAGGCAAGTATTGATGATGATGGTACATGATAAGGTACATCTTGGTAATGTTATGGTACATGATTAGAGGTATATCTTGTCTACCTTCGTATCTTGTTTGATATATGCCATGGTGATGTTGCCACATGCTCGAGGCACATATTAGTGATGTTATAACACATGTTTGATGTATAGAGATTGGTTTTTTTGGAACATGCTTTAGGCATGTATTGGAGGCCCTTTTGTCACATGGATGCATATGTTTGAGGTACATATCTTGGATGGTTTGGCACATGGTCTGAGGAGTATCTTGGATATTGGGCACATGGTTTGAGATGTACTTTGGTATATGTTCACATGTTTGAGACATATTTTGGTACATGGTTGATGGATGTTATGGCACACATTTATTAGCACATGATTGGTGATATTGGTATATGATCTATGTGAGTGGATAAGGTTTTAGTTGATGATGATAAATCAATATCAGTGATAGATGCAGTGACGAAGTGATAGTGACAGTTATAATGACAGAGATAGAGATAGAGACAGTAATAAGGACAATGACATGTTGGATGATAGGTTGATTATCAATGATAGATTGATTATCGGTGACAGGTTGATTATCAGTGGCAGGTTGATTGTGAGGGATAATTTTAGTGACAGGTTGAGTCTACACTTATATTTCAGGGTGGAAGGAAGGGGAAAGGAAAGGGGTTTGTAGCCTCCTTTTGGTTGGAGCTGAAGAATATAGGGAGTCGGAGCTTCCTTTAGGTTAGAGTTGAAGAATTCAAAGAATTGGAGCTTCCTTTAGGTTGGAGATGGAGAACTCAAGGAGTTGTAGATTCCTTTAAGTTGGAGCCTGTAAATAGGGGGTTGGAGCCTCCTTCTAGCTGGTGCTGGAGAATTTGTAATTTGGTGCTTCCTATGAATGCAATATTTGATATATAAGAAATCATTTCTTGGTTTTCTCCCATTTGGGTTTCCACGTAAAATATTGGTGTACTATGTATCTATGTATGATGTGATGCATTGTTTATGGTTACATGTTTATGATATGTTAAATGAAATCATGAGTGAATGGAATCATTGATAATTTAATGTTGTGATTGAAATTGGTAAAAGGTGTTCAATATTGATTCACCCCCCCTCTCTGTATTGGTGAATATTCCAACAATTATTTCATAACATATATCTTTCCCTAGTGAAATTGTCCAAGATGTCTTATTTACAAGTAGATTTTATCTCTCTTAGATGGTTCTCTCTTCACTTCAAATTTGTAATTTCTACGTTAATTTATCATAAAAACATGTTTATAAGCTTGTCGACATACATAGGCTCATCTTTGTTCTAGCATATAATTGATTGGTAATCAAAGCACACATTGCACCATTGATTTATGTTAGTTGATTACACTCTTTGTGCCTTAAATTATCTTAAAATTGGTTATTTCCTCTTTGAAATTTCATTTGTTGAGTGATAATTATTTAATTGCAAATCTGAATTTCTTTACATTGTTTATCTTCCATATCATATTTGGCACATGCATCCACTAGCTCCTAATGCTCTTTCTCAAGTGGATATATTGGAGTTTTATGCTATTGTTTGTAATTGGTTATCTTTGAATCATTTAATCATTCATTGAAATCCTTGTGCATCTAGTTCTTATACATTTTTTGGATTATTTGAAGTAATTCATAATATTTTATGGTAATTAATTCGCCAAGAGTTTTACTTAATCAATAGGGATACCCCACTTTTTCTAAGATCATTCCTAAAGTGAAGGGGAAATTATAATGAGGTGCAGTGGTGCATTTCCCATATTGTTTCCCCACGTTATCACTTGTGTTGGGAATTTTCGCAAGGGTGCTAGTTCATGTAGTAATAAAATTCCCTCTCTTCATAGAAGCCCAATATTTAACATATCTTGATAGCCATCTAAGGTTAGGGTTTCTTCATGCCTCAACCCTCAATTAGTGTTAAGGTTTTGGACCTTCTAAAAACTTCATGAAATTCCATGTGTGACTATCCCCACATGTGTGAGTAATGGGGTTTGTCATGGCATCCACTCAATACCATGGTGGTCAACAAGGTAGGTCAAATTAAGAGAGACATAACTTCTACATACAAACTCCAATTGAGGTGATTTTTGCATAGTTGGAAATTTCTCATCGTGTAGAAAAACATTGAGGGGCTAGAGCTGTGATAACAAAGTTTTGACCCGAAAGTGTTTTTTGATGCCTCAAAATGACTCTAAAAGGTTCTAGGTCCAAAATCTCCAAAATGGGAACTAGCACTAAAATGGGCCCTGCAAACCAACTCCAAATTTTCATCCATAAATTGTAACCAATATAGATGATAAGATATATAATGATCCATTCTGAATCATATTTAGTGTTGGGGGTCTTATTTAGTAAAAAATGAGGATATTGCATTGGAGTTGTAATGAATATCAACATGGACACCTCCAGAGTGGAAACCTTCAAACTTGTAAACATTAGAGTATAAGGTACCATAGTAGTATCACTATAAGCAATAATCATAAGAAGTTTAAAAACATAACCCATTCTTCTAAGAGTTGTGGCCCTCATACCATGGGTGGTATTTATGTGGAAGAAAATAAATAAAAACAATATATTCATCACCTTGTAGAGAGAGACATATTCAAGAGGGTGGAAACACTTGTTGATGTACCTTATGCAGAAGGGTTCTCCCACTTTTATAGATAAGTAGAAATCTTATCTTGAGTTGTCATAAAAAACTCAATCTTATCTTGAGTTCTCATCAAAAGAGGTGGATCTTCTACTCTAGTGTGGCCTTACAACATTAGGATCACTTCATTCATTGAAGGCCTTGATCTTGCATCCTCCTAAATAAAATATAATGTAATTTTGATCATTGGTTTTGCTTGTTCCCATGGATGTTCTACTATATTTCGCAATTTTGAATCAACAAAAATAATGAACTTCCACAATCATATTAATTATTAATGAAGGGAAAAACTCCATAAAAAGTCTAAATTCTTACTCTCACTAATGATTTCAAACAAAACCATCTGAAAAGTGTAAACATCACTCTTGTTTATGGAAAAGGTGTGCAAAATCCATTCAGGGAGTAAGTAGATAGCAGTCTCCCTAGTACAAGTAAATGTCTAACTCTAATCCCTATCCATCAACTTGGACATCCCAAAATTTTTGATCTTGGATTTGAAATTCTCATCCACCAAAATTTTTTAGGCTTCACATCCAAATGAATAATCCTATCCCAAGACTTGGCATGTGCAAATGCCAATCCTCGTGTTGTATCATGGTTGATCTTGTATCTCTTTCTCCAATCAAGAAATGGGAAATGATTGTTAGCATGATGGTGTTGAAACAACCAACGATGATCCAGATTATATTGAGAATGAAATGAGATACAAAAAAACTATGGCAGAGAACTCATAAATACAATGAAACACAACTTTTATTAATGAATAAAATAATAGAATACTGTAGAACACAAACTGGTTGGAATGATGGTAGATTATCTCTAAAGAGAAAGAGATGTCATGTACACTCATTCACAAACATTTATCACAAGAGACCAAAATAATTTCCTTTTAACATAAAGAAAGAAACCTAACCATAGGAGGTGAAGTGCCAAAAAGTTTGCAGGCCCTGAGGTGGTTAGTTGATACACCAACTTCTCGGGAGTGAAACGTTTTCATGCAATATCTATTTGGGGTTCACAATAGCTCATTGGAAAATCTAACTAAGAAGTACAATTTTTGACAAGGATGCGAATTACTTGGCCCTTGAATGTCCAAAAAATATCGTTTAGGGCCTCAAAATAGTCCCATAAGTTTAGGACCCAAAAATCATAACAAAAACAACCAAGATGGAGAGCCATGATTGGGCAATTTGGATAACCATGATGAGTCATTGGAAGAGGTGGGTGGCCACCAAAATCCACCTAGATCAATCATCCCCCCTTAGCAATCAATGGTCCCCATTGTGTTAATTTCCCTTAGGAGATGGGGAAACTTTTGTTGAATATGTACATTGGTAAGCCACTTGCCTTGTTGAAGTAATTGTCCTACTTTAACAACCCGATAGAGTTACATGTTCTGCTAGTAGGTGTCCTTCATTATGGTGTCCATGATGTAATCCTATGGAGTCTATGAAACACATTTGGGATTGATTTCTATATAGAATTTTGTTTTAGCCACCTCTAAGGTGTCTAGCATAGGTGGGAAATATGTTCGAAGAAAATCCACATTAAAAATTGAGTGCAAGCCAAGGAAAGGAGGAATACTCAATTCAAAAGCATTGTCACCCACAACCTTGGTGATGGTGTAAGGCCCATATTAGAGTGATCCAATATTCCTATGGTGGCTTGTGAGACACTCTTTTTGAAAATGAAACCACACCTTGTCACCAACCTAAAACTTGTGAGGAACCCATTAATGGTCATGTCACTTCTTATACTTAGCATTGGCCTTCTCTAAGATATCATGAACCTTTTGTTGGAGGTGCTAGATCTTTTCAATGAATCTGGATGCTCTGTCAGCCTTGGTATGAATGTGTGAGGACTTTGTTGGGGATTCTAAAATAGGTAGAGCTACACCAATGAGGGCCAATGGTTGGAACCCCAAGCACACCTAAAAAGGTCCATGGCTAATAGAGTTGTGGAGATATTTGTTATAGATATTCCTAACATATAGGAGGCCCTCATCCCAAGTATGTGGATGCTTGTAGTTGTACATGTGTAGGATATGAACAATAATCTTGTTGATCAAACTCTGTTTTTTCATCTATTTTGGGATGAAAGGTAGTCGATTTGGTCAACTTGGTGTCCATCAGAGACCATGCGATAGACCAAAAGGTGTTGAGAAACCTATTGTCCCTATTTGGAATGATGGTCCATGGTATCCCAAAATTAACCCAAACATGTGAAAAGAAGAGTTTAGTAGTGGCTTCCATCATGATACTCTTTTTATAGGGTATCAAAATGGCCATCTTAGAGAATCGATCGACGAACACAAAACCACAATCATGACCATGTTTGGTGGAGGGAAACATTGACATGTAATCCATGGAGATACATTCCAAGGTATTTCTTGGTGCAGGGAGAGGAGTGTACATCCCCTACTTCCTTCTTTATGGATGTCTTAGCAATGGCACATGCAATGCATGACTCGATGTTGTTGGAGATATTACACACACCTAGGATATTTTTCCTTACTTTCCTATGTTTATTAGTCATTATTGAGGGTCTCCTATGTTTTAGGAACCTCTCCTACATCGTAGGAGAGTATTTTCTTTAGTTTAGAGTCAATTACACTTAGTTAGACTAGTGGAAGTCACTCATGCATGGACACCTCGGTTTTATAACCAACAATTGCATGTGTTTCTCTCATTTCCACATGTATGACTCAGTTAATTAAAGACTACATGACTATTTAGCTAGGACTAGGTGGAAGTTAACTACGATAACTGTCTATGTGTGTCCATATATCTCTAGACCACAAATATGGTGCATTGGATTCTCTTCCAATGTGAGTTAGTTGAGTTATATAGAGTATATCATCTGTAAATTATTATTCATTCATTTGGTTAATACATTTTCTCATTCTTTTCTCTCCAATATTTCTCTCGCCTTATCTATTTTGCAAGTCATGTTCATTCTTATGCTAGCTATATCTCTTGTGAAGGTACTCACAACATTCTACATGGTATCATATCCCATAGGTTGCTAGGAAGAAGGTGCACCAACATTTTTATTTGTAGGTACTGAAGATTGAAGAACACAAGAAGAATGGAATCTCCACTGTATGAAATTCTCACCCCGTATAACTACTTTGAATGGAAGAAAAAGATGGAATTTTTTATCAGAGGTAGAGGATTGTATAGGTTGAACATGGATACAGAAATAGAACCCACATCATCCATTGAAAAATCAAAATATCTCAATAAAATGGATGAGTCTTATGAAGCCCTCTGCATGCACATATCCCCTGAGTTGGTGTTTCATGTATCTTCTTGAAAAACTCCAAACAAGATCTGGACCACCATGGAAGGAATATTCGAAAAAACTAATGATATGAGAGGCCACATACTCGAGGTGGAATTACATGCATTAGATATAAAAATATTTGAAACCATCCAGGATTTCTTCACAAGGTACAAGGATTTGTTACCGCAAATCAAGGCTTGTGGGGTTTATAAATCAAGGTAGTAAACATGAATGGTTCTCACCATTTTGTCAAAAATTGGTTTGGATTATTCAGTTTTTGTTTCTACTTTCCACACTCAAAGGTTGAATGCAGGAGCATCCTGGACTATTCCCTCTTTGGATACCTTCATTGAGGCCCTGATTCAGGAGCAGGATAAACTCATCAAGTTGGGTGTGATAAAAAACTCCAAATCTGATGCACTTGCTACACATGATGGTAGCAGTTATCAGCATCAGAAATCCAAAAAGAAAGGAAAATAAAAGGTGTATGTAGAACAAAAGAAGGAAGGGTACTCCAAACCCTTCAATGACTCCTCAAGATCAAAAAGTGGAAAAGGGAAGAAAGGATAGAAGTGTACCTATTGCAATCAAGGATACCATCCATAATACACATGGATGAAGAATAAAATAGACCTTATGAATCAGATTCTTCAAAATAACAACCTTAGGGATCAAATTCCCAAGGGTACCAAGAAGAATATAGAAGATCATGCTCCCAAAGGTAATCATCATGCATTATTTGTTGTTCACTATTCACCTGATGCTTGGATCATGGATACAAGCGCATCCCACCATATGGCTATCACACATAATATCGTATCTTCTTTGATTGCATGCAATGGTCCTCCTATCCTCATGGGGGATGACTCTCCAATCGAGGTTTCTGGAAAAGGGAGAGTGGAACTAGATCATGTAAGTTTTGAGAATGTTCTACATGTTCCAAAACTTTCCATGAATCTTCTATCAGTGTATTATATTACACACTCGAGATCAGGAAAAAAGGTGGAATTTACACCAAACTCTGTGTCCATATTAGACATGCAATCCAACTCCAAGGTTGTTGTCAAGGAGGTAAATCATCAATCATGATTATACACCATTTCTAAGTTCATTGAACCTGATTCATCTATACTACTTATGCATGTTGATGACAATAGTATATTATGGCACAAGAGGTTTGGTCACCTGAACTTCAGGTACATGCAACATCTTAGCAAAAAAGGGATGGTCACCAGATTATGTGATATCCATTTTTATGAATGGGTTTATGAAGGATGCATCCTTGGAAACCACCCTCCAGAGAAGTTTAAGAAACTGAAGGATCACAAGGCCTCCTCTCCATTGGATATGATTCACAGTGATCTCATGGGCCCATTCCCACATCCATCCATTGCTAAGCCAAGATATGTGCTTACATTTTTGGATGATTACTCACTTTATAGATGGGTATTTTTTCTCAGATAGAAGTCAGAGGTCTTTGAGCACCTAAAAGAGTTCAAGGAACTTATTGAGACTCAGTTAGGGAGAAAGATCAAATCTCTTCATATAGATAATGGGGGGGAGTATGTTAATAGAGATGTTGAAAACCTTTGTCTTGATTCTGGGATATAATTTCAGCACACAATACCATATACTCTGCAACAAAACGGGGTTGTTGAGCAGAAAAATAGATCTCTCAAGGAGATGGCCTCTTGCATGTTGCATGAAAGATCACTTCCTCATAAAATTTTGGATGAGGCACTTAACTATGCTAACTACATCCAGAACTTATCCCCCCACAGATATGTCAAGGATCAGACTCCTTTCTAGGCTTGGAATTGAAAGAAACCCTAAGTCACCCACTTCCACGTTTACGACTCACATGCATGGGCCCAGATTCCCTCTTAAAAGAGGAAAGAACTAGATACGTAGACTATGTTAAGAACCAAATATCAATATAGCATAGAAAAAACTTAGAAAAAGTACTCAACGCCTTGAAAAAGAGATAATTTTAGATAATAAGCCTCTTCGAGGGGGCAACCTCCTTTTACCCCACTTAAATGTTCAAGTACAAGATGATTCAAAATGAAAATGTCTCCTTGGTATATATAGGAG